>JAVYIG010010616.1:0-67675 GCA_035222895.1 Strongylocentrotus droebachiensis | reverse complement strand
AGTTCTGGGAGGAGGGGGACAAATAATTTGTGAGCGTTATCATTTTGTCATGCAAGTGTGGAAGAACATCAGATAAAAATGTTCCCTGAAAAGCATGTCTCTTCAAATGCCTTATTATTCTAAATATGGCATGTAACTGCATAAAAATTGGACAGATTTTTATGCCACACGTTTGTGCAGTCCCATATGAATATTTCCGTATACAGTGCTTGTAACTTTACCAAGACTGGGCCAAATTTTTAATCATTTTGTTGATTCCAGAACCTTGCAGTACACACTGATACTTATATGTTACATGTAGATGATCAACCTTTTCTGATCGATTCGATTCCACACCGTTTCTTTCACAATGCAATCGTATGACCAAACTCAACTTTATCTTTAAATGTTACAACAGAGCTGAATCAATAAAATTGAAGGCTATGAGATGCAATTTCTCATCTGGTCTCTGTTTTGCAATTCACATAATTAACTACAAATGACCAGGCAGCCAAACTTCACTATTAACAAATGAGGCTCAGCTCAGCATTGAATTGGAAACTGAGTATTTAAAGTAGGTTGATCTACAAATGAGAGAAAACAAGATTTCATAATGACTTATTTTTCTTTGCACCAAATGTTTATTCAAAAGATATCAGTTACATGTAAGCATATTCGTTTGTATACCATTTGTTGCTTTTTCTGTATTTTCTTTTTCTTTGTACATGTACATGTTTGCTTCATTTTAGACAAATGGCATTGATTTGGAAACTGAGTACGGTACATAAAAATGTACATGTACATGTACATGTAGGTTGATCTATACATGAGATATATACAAGATTTCATAATTAATTTTTTTGTTAGCACCAAATGTTTATAAATTCAGAAGTTATCAGTTCGTGCATAGCATACACCTGTTCATATTCTTTTTGATACCGTTTGTTGCTCATTCTGTAATTCATTTTTCTTTTAACATGATAAAGAGGAATAAGGGAGGGTTTCAAAAGCTGTTCAGACAAGGAATATGGCTACTCCAATATTGTAGAAGATTCTGTGAAAAATGTCAAATTTCTGGTTCTCAGCAATCAGCAGACAATAATCTATTTAAAGTCTAGGCATTCATTGTGAATTTTTTGATAGATTTTGACAGAAATACCCATATGCAGTATATCAAATAACATTATGCAAGGTCTGTTTAGAGCTAAACGGTCATTAAGTCTTTGCAAAAGTATAGGAGTTGCATGTAATGCCCTTCTACATCAGCTCTCCACAGATAATATTTTCTATCAATAGTAATACTAGAAGTCTGTACGCACCCTGTACATTATACTGCTGAGTGCCACAAGGGCATTAACTCAAAAAGATACTGTACATGCACATGTACTTTTCCATAGAGTATTAAACACCCTTTTGGCTCTCAGCAGAAAACATAATACAGTACCTTGAATACAAGTACCATTGGAAGTGCCCTTAGCTTTAGCAAACTACATGTATACAGTAAAGTACACGTGGATGGATCAGATTGGATGAGTGAGGTACATGTACATGTACTCGAGAAATATTCAGAAGTTTACGTTCGTTAGAGAGACTACCGGCACATGTACAGTATTGCTCTAAATAAAGTAGACAGCGTAACGTGTTGTACCGCACGTGAACAGATTCATGTGTGAATTTATTGAGTAACCTGGGACACGTTGATGTACTATCGGATTGGATGGGTGAGGTGCTCAAGAAATATTGATAAGTTTATTTTCATTAGAAAGAATACCGGTACAGGTGCCGGTCAGAACACTAGATCAGGGTGTGAAAGAGGGTACTGCACTTATGTTCACTAATAGCTGAATGAAAGAAACGAAGTGAAACTAAGGGAGAATAAACTGTTTGCATACCGGTATGCCAATTATGGGAGGACGAACTGAACAAAATAGTTCAGTATCTATCACAAAATTACAGTTTGTGGATGGTTAGATTTTGTATTAAATGTCCTAGAAAAAATACTTCCATATATGCAACAAAGACAACAAAAATGTCTGCACAACTGCAGATATTTCTGATATATAATTTACCAAAGTTTTTTGATGAAAATGATGATTGAAATATATCATTAAAAAAATTAAATCTTCAAATGGGTTACACACGCATATACATGTACAAACACATTTTTTTTCCCCCACTTTTTCAAAGTTAATTTAACTTTAATAGCCCTGAACTTTTACAAATACTTTTGTTTGATAAAAACATGTAGATCAAGTAGATCAAGTGTGCATAAATGCAATTCATACATATGTTTTAAGGCTGTGCACAACCGTGTAATGAGGTACCCGAGTACACTCCAAAGTTTACAAGCGAATACTCGAATATTCGGATGCAATGTTTTTTTATGTTTTTTTTTTTTTAATTAAAAAAAAATTATTATTATTTTTTTGTTTTGTTTTTGGCACCACCATACCACGGGTGCAGTATCCCAGGTCCGTCTCCGAAAACTCATGCAATTTTACTTTGATTTGCGGTTGAAGGCGTCGATTTAATTATAATAATAACAGTAAGCAATGCTGTTTTAAAAACCAAAGATCCATTTTCCTCAGAGTCCAAACAGAAATCCGGACATTTGGTCCCAGTTTCTGAGTGGTGAGTTTGACAGTGATTAGGAAACATTTTTACTGACAGTACCATGCCAGCGGCAGGTAGTTGTCAACAGTGCGGGTACTCGAGCATTCGACTACTCGTCGCAGCCCTAATGTGTTTTCCTCCATCTTCATTTCATAAACTTGATGAAACCTATATCCAGGAAATAATACATGAGGAAGGAAGTGTACATGTACATGTAAAGGATTATTAACAATCTTTTGAACAATAGTAATTGAAAATTATACTTATGATCATATTACATGTGTAGACACAAACATCTGATGTAAAGGGGGAGGTGAAGTACATTGCGATTGTCTCTTTTACATGTACAGTATGTAGGGAGGAGGGGGCAGGGGACTGGAGGCCTGCAGCCCTTTCAAGACATTTTTGAAATTCCCTGTATTTGGATAGCTACCTCCTCATATTATGTATTTGTAATTCCTATCATATCAAGAAATATCACATTTTTGGATTGGTTGCTGAAGAGAGAAAGTTGATACTATTATTCCAGCAAGAGACTTCAGCCCCCTTTGTCGGAGAAAGGGCAAATTTTGTATGAAGAAACAACAAAAAACAACAACAACAGACAAAGACAAAAGGATCTCTCTTTACCTTCTGAATACTTCCAGCCTTTCCATAATTCTTCTGCACTAATCTCCTTATCGTTTCTATGCAGCTGGGAATGCCTCTCAAAGTCATCCTCATATTTCAGCTCATCTCTCAAAAACTAAAGAAGAAAACAGAAAAGGAGAGAAAAAATGATTGATAACATAATACACCAAGTTTAGATGATATGCTTATATAGAAATTCAAATTTGGTAACTAAATATACATGTAGGCTATACTCTCACTTAAATGGAGAATTATTGTACATGTAACCAAACCTTGAAATTTCATTTGAATAAAAGCATTAAAATCAGAGAAACAGACAGATTTACATAAAATCGAACCAATAATAAGAAATTAAAAAAATAATACAGCTACATGTCTCAAATTGTGAATTTGTGATACAGTGACGGATAACTCTCCCTTTTGTTGCGTACAAAAATATCACTAGTTTCTGTATTTCTCTCTAGTGTCTTCACCCTTGGGGCATCATTCAAAATATATTATGGAGAGTGTGTTATTGCAGGTCCTCAAAGAAAAGAATTATAAGACCATCCCAAGTCATACTTATTGAGAAAAAAAAAGAAATTTTAGTCATTTTTTATGTGTAGGAAAGTTGTTTTGACACAGTGACCTAAACGATTCAGTACTGGTCTCCTTTTCCCCCTCTTCTCGAAATATATGAATAATTCAGGATTGAGTAAACAGACTAATCACAAATACAGACAAGCGCTGATCCTTTCCTTATTCCTTTAAATCTTGGCTTCAATCTGTTTCCAAACTTTTTTTACTTCGGTATTTACAAACCAAATCCAATACTGCCTTTATCCTTGATCATGACAATTGACAAAGCACATTAATAATGATTATAACGTATACATGTAATTGCAGCCTACATGTACATGTATAACAAACAAATATGATATCAAGTCCACTGTGTTTAGAGAAACTAAAGATGCAAATTACATTGCAAGGACAAACATGTACATGTACATGTATCCAACATATCACAGTACCATGGAATTTGATAACATTATTCAATAATATGATTGTAGTGTTAGCAAACTTGTGGGGTAAATAAAAAAAAAAGGGGGGGGGGGGGTAATTTTACAGTCCATCTTCTTTGTACAATGTACATGTACATGTATACGTGAGGAGGGCTTTGAAGCTCCTACAGTATACTGATGTTATTACCTTGTAGTAGTGCAATTTCCCTGTTAACCCTCTTGTGTTTTAAGGACCCAAAAGTATGGTACTATTTTTGATAGCCCAATTTGGTATTGGATTACCTTTGGGCCCTTAAAACACAAGAGGGTTAAACAAGGCAATTGCACTACTACAAGGTAATAACATCAGTACATGTTTATACTGTAGGAGTTACAAGGTACAGTACATGTAGGTTTTTAAACATGATTGATGTAACCTGATTTTTTTTTATCAATTACAAAATATTAAATACAAGTTCTTCATAGTTCTCAAAAACTTAATTTTTTTGGTCACTCGAATGACAGGTGTACTGTACAGTATTAATATATCTCTGGGACTCTGTAAATTGGAATGAGGTTTTATGAGTTAACCCTGGGGTCCCTGGTATTAGATTTTGTTGTGATGAGGGAAAGAGGGAGTTGCAATTTTCAAAAAGATGATACCAGACTTTTAAAAATAAATACATGTACATGTACCGGTACACAATATACAACTGTACAAAATGAATATTAAATCTGAAGCTGCAAAATGCCTAAGTACTATACATGTACATGTACAACACTGTACAGTACAGTGTATGCAACAAACTGCAAACATATAAAGAACATGCTGTGGATACTTGGTGCAAAATAAATGACTGTATTGATGAGGTACAATGTATGCTGCATTGCACTTTGAGGTTTATCTTTGTTAACATTAACAAAACTTTGAGTTTCATGCTAGATTCATATTCTAATTCATCATGTTTTGATTGTTGTCATTGTGTATGAACTTGCCTACAGATTGCTGTCCCTTAAGGGGGCAGGGGAGTGGTACCAGTAAAACCAGTTCACAATTGGATTGAATTTCAAGCTGTATAAACCCTGGTGCAAAAACAACAACTTTCATTTCATGCCAACATGCTGTGTGATATTGATCAGATTTCATTTTCAGGTTAGAGTTTTTTTAGTAGAACTAACAGTGTAGAATTGCTTAAATTGGATACACTCTTCCTGCATGTACATGTACAGTACATTCATGTAGGCCTACTGTGTATACAAAGTGCTTCCTTTTCCTCCTCCCTCAAATTTACAAGAGAAATAAAGAATGATTTGATAATGAACATGCACACACGGTCACCTTACTATTTTTTTAAAGTTAAAGAACTACATGTATTTCTCAGAAATGCAGGGAGTTTGTTCTATCAAAGGCATTGGGCAATATTTGAAGCCAGTCTGTTTTCAGGATTTAGAATACATTTGGGGATTAGAATAAATGTATTACTAAATAATCTCTATGTCACAATAGGCAATAAGTATTAATCATTGCTGGATGAGTGGTGAGACGATGCAGAAACAAAACTGTCCAGCAGACATGGTTAAGGTCAGATGATGGTTAACGACTTAAAAGCAATTACATGTAGAGGGTCAATTCATACACTGTTAAAGCCTACATGTACATGTATTGTTGTAATTAATTACTGTACTTTTACACGCATCTTTGATGAAGGCAACACCAAGCTGCCCATTTTACTCCATGGATAAAATCAAGTAAAACTGCATAATTTAAACTAGAACAACATTCAAAAGTAGAGTCAATTTATACTAAACCTATCGTATATTGGCCAACATAGGGGCAATGAAAAGCCAATTTTATATGCTTTGTTTTCTATTTTATAAATCTGTGCACTTTGACAAGTGGCATTATATACTGTAGTGTACAGATACATGTGTGTTTAAAGGGAATCCAACCCTATCAAACCCTATCCAAAACTCTTCTAAAAGAAAGCAGACTGGTGAAATTTTGAATGAAGTCAGATATCCGGATATCCATTGCTATCCACAATATATTTTTAGTAGTGCCTCAATGGAGACGGCGCTTACTGTAGGCAAAAAACCCAGAAATGTATGATATTTTTGTAAACGATTATAACTTAAAGTTATCCATGACAACATGTACTTCACACTCCAGTACCCAAATTGCTGATTTGAGATTCGAATAGCTTTAATGATCTCATACATGTATTTAAAACACTCTTGGTCGGATATCTTTAAAACTTCGTCCATTCTGATTCTTTTACTTTTCCGCTTTCATACAAATAAAATTATCACAAAGGTTAGTTTGCCCTTTATAAAGGTACAGTGTACGATACATGTTTGTACATATACACTGTACTGTACATGTACATGTACATGTGGTACTCTTGTATTGCTGTTGTTTCTATTCATTAATTTTTTGTAATTATATATTCATTGCTATTACAGTAGCTAGACAGCTACATGTACACAATGAAAAAACACTAGTGTACCCTACAGGTACATGTACATGTATAAAACTTACCGTAAATCTCTGTTTATAAGGCGCACCAGTGTATAAGTTTTTTTTTTTTTTTTATTTTGTTGTTGTTTTGTTGCCGAAAACCCACGCGGGGAAGGACTTTCATTTAACGTTGAGGTGCAGTTGAAGGCGCTGATTTGTGCTTGTGAACTTGTCACAAATAGGAGTAACAATGTTGTTTTTAGAAGAATGTGTAAGATCATTAATGTAAATTAAAAACAGTAGAGTACCTAGGATAGAACCTTGTGGTACGCCATGAATTATTATTATAAACTACATATTGAGATCTAGTTAGAAAGATTACTTTCAAACCAAGATGACAGACAAATTTGAGTGTTGTTGTAGTTTCCAAGTGGTGAGTCAACACACAGATTACTGAGCTGGGAGACATTGCCAGGCATAGCGCCGGGCATAAATCGAAACTTAAACTTAATTAAACTGTATAAGACGCATCCCGACTTTCAAATTTGTTTGGCGGCAAAAAAGTGCGCCTTATAAAAGGAGATTTACGGTAATTACAATTTATGCATACCATGAACACATGGAATATCAAAGAAAATCTCTTTTGTTTACAATGTAAAGTTTGTGTTTCAATATTTGTACACCTGTTTCATTCTTGTATCTGCTGAGAAATAGAAGAGTGTACATATCCCTCTTTCCCTAACAAGTCATTAATTTCACATGCATCCCATGATCTTCTTCTCATGACACATGTACAGTACATACAAAATGTATCAACAGAAATGTCACATGTGTACAATGTACATGCACATGACATTAAAGAGAAATGTAAAAAGGGGCAAGATATTGCAGTAAAAACGTTTATGTACAGACTATGGAGATGGAATAATTTATGACAAATTGACAATGTCCATATAAAGGTGTCATGTTTTCCTTTGACAGCACTTACTGGTATTTCCATAATACAGGATTACTACAGATTTACCAACACAAACATGTGCATTGTGCACTTCCCTACTGAATAAGCTGAATGTGATAGGTACAGTACATGTACATTGTATAAGCCTAGCACATACAATGATGTGAAAATATAGGTATTGTATGTGCAGTAACACACAATGGAGAGCGGAGACAACAAAAGAGAAGAGACCTTTTAATACTGGTCATTCAAATGTCTGGTATTATTGCAAGTACATGTACCTCAAAGTAAGCCTCCACATGTACTGTATCTCTAGACTAGAGCTACTCTTGTACATGTATTTAGTGCAGTATGCAGGGGAGTGTATGTAGGCCTACACAATATTGGTTCTTAACTTTTTTTCAATACTATTGTTGATGGAAAAAGAATATGCACTGATCTTGGAAAATCAAAATATTCCAACACTGTAATATTCATTGTACAAACTGTACACCAAACTACATGTACAATTACCCTTTACCATGTATTGGTGAGGCAAAGTGGGGAGTGGGCAGAGGGGGAGGGGGGAGAGAGGGATGGATACTGTACAATGGACAATTACACATAACAAAGGCCCCTACATGTACGTGTTAACAATTCTCACTATTGCCAATACCCCCAAATGCTTGGATGTTGATTTCATGCAACCATTTCCAATGCACTCTGGGATAGCTTGGTGACTTAATCGCTTCGGGTCCATTTCATACGGCTGTACTGTGCTAATCCGGTCTCGGCCGATAAACACCGAGCTACAGGTACATGTACATGTACATGTACATGTAGATGTCTATTTACTCATTTCAATAGTCGAATGGTGCGACCTTTCACTTTGTCTCTGGGTTTTTAGAAAGTACAAAGCGATTTTCTATTTTAGAGGCTCGAAGTTACATCCAAGAGTCAATCATCCGGGCATTTGGGGGTATTTGGCGATAGCGAGAATTGTCTGTGCGTTACATGTGTAAGACACACTAATGTGAACTACCCAAACCATACATGGACAATGTGTGTGTCATTTTATTTCACTGCAGTACATTTCACTCTACATGTAGGTGGTTTGCTGCATGTGAACTTGTGAAGTGTCATGTACATGTATGTGATAAAAGCTAAGTCTTCTGTCGCCCATTCATAGTACAAACTGTAATGTGTATGCGTTGCCTTACATACAAATTGCACAATCATTGTTTACAGGCTACGTGGTACATACACATGTATATTATGCAAACTACTACACTACTGACCTCGTCACTTTCTGATGGTTCGACATCACCGTCGTGGTCGTCATCCATCTGTCTGTGAAGCAACATTATGCCCTCCTTGCCGAGTCTGTCTTTCTCCCTATGATCATCGATGCATGCAATATCTTTTGTGCTACATTCTGTATCAATGAAGACAAAATTAAATTGAGACGATAAACCAGGCCATGGCAGACTAGAACTTAAAACTATAAAAGCTACAGTATTACAGAAATTTAATTATTTCTTTGTAAGGAGAAAAAACAGGGTGTGTGAAATAATCATTAAGAAAAGAATATGAAAAGAGTCTTAACACTACATAGTACATGTATACTCTCAAACTGTCAAATGTTCATTGGCATTGCCAAACCACAAATTAAAAAAAAATTATTTCAGTTTTTGAAGTTAACCTAAGGTTGAACTAAGCTGGCAACTATTGAACTACATGTAGACTAAGTTATCATTTAATTAAACTTTAGACATGTCTGATCTTCTTATAAATATATCAGCATCAGCATCAGTAAACGGAAGTGTGAGGTGATCCTGTTGGAACTTCCGGTCGTTTCATTGAGTGGTGCTTCGTTCTAAACCTGAACTATGATTGACCGCAATCAATAAGCTAGCTGATTATTCTATTCTGTCACTTTTTACACATTGTCAGATTGTACTACTAGTAGTTACTAGACCGCTCTACTGGATCTAGTTGTACAAATTTTAGTTTGTAGTTTTATTGTAGTGTACATTGATTAACAATCATCCACTTCATATTCAATTATTCATCGTATCAGAAAGGAAACAAAATAATCAAATTATTTTTTACAAAGCCTGAATTTCTGAAGGTCAAACTTGTTTATAACAAAAGTCTCTAATTTTTTCTTCAAAAAAATTAATTCCTCACAAACCTGGGTATTCAAAAGATCTATCCGTCAGTGGAACAGAATTGCCTCCACCCCCTTTTTTAGCGGTTCCCGACGCCGGAGTAAGGCGGGTAGAATCGACTGGAAACTGCCCCACCACGCATAAACAGACACAGGTGGTCCACACGAACATGATGAAAACAGGAATTGCATAGATATCCCGGTAAGCTCGATTCGACAGCCTCGGCTTACGATTCACGCTCACAGATGCCATGTTTAATTCTCTCCCAGAGATCTCGAATTATATTCAAATGGTTTAAAATCCACAAAGGCACATAGTTGAAAGTTAACAGGTTGAATTCCAGAAAATTCTTGTCGTAACTTAACTGCCCGGAAGCCTACCGAAGACCGATATCGTTCAGCTTCAGCTTTAGGAACCTCGTTTTTCCAGACAAAATTGTATTCAGCAGTAGACGCTGTACATACCATACCCTGAGTCATGAAGTGAGCGTGGTATAAATAATGTCGACAAATCAACAGTTGTATCCAAATTATCTCCTAATGCTTGAAATTCCCGAATAAATTGTGGCAAACGTCGACGGTTTGCGACTCAAATCAGGCCGCGGCCGCAATCTTATATGCAAACATAACTGTGAATGAAATGACAGCTGGAATTGGAAAAGGCTCATCATCGAGGCCAAGACGAGAATTTCACTAAACCGACTGGATGCACAAGTCTACGATGGATTGCTGATTTAAAGAAGGAGTAACGAGTTAAAATGTATCGTCGGGTAATACTCAAAAGTCATGGGGCGGGGGGTAATTCTGAGAACCTTTGATTTTTCCCTTTTTTTAAATTTCTAGCAAATGGATATATGAGTAATTTTTTTTTTTTTTATCTTTCTAATGCCGTTGGAATTTAATCTTTTCATTTTAGGGTCCTGTAAATGGGACAGGCGTCACCTGGGCAGTAGTTTGAATTTGAAATTGTGAACATTTTCATTATGCTCGAAATTAATATACACGCAGAACAGAATGCATTCATATATATTTTTTTACTCTCCACTATTGGTTGACGTAAATATATAAAATCTACTTTTCCTCTTCCTCAAAATGATGTAAAATATAAGTAGTACTGCCACGAAAAGAACAATTGAACAGACACCCCCCCCCCCCTGTCAACAGAGATACGAAATTAGGAATCTGAAGAATAAAAAAGAAAATGCATAAAGAGAGAGATCAGTTTTTAAGATAACAAAACAAATATGTCTGAGTACAGCTTGCTCCATAAATTTGAAAATTTCAAATAAGCCAAGTGGCATATAAACCGTAGCTTTTTAAATTGTAGACGAGATGAGCAATTTAATAACCTCTCGATCATTATTTCCATTTAATTTCATTGACTGATGTAAACTTTAGAGTGGTACAAACATCTTATTCATTTTTAATGAAGATATATAGTTAAATGAAGAAAGCCAAAATGTAAAAACTGATTTTATTCATTTTTATCTTGATTCAATTTGTTTTTTAAACCTATTTTCGTCAGGGGTCGAGGCTTGCCGATGAAATATTTAGTTAGAAAATAACAATGAAATACTTTATTTCATAATAATGTAATTTTGTTCTTTAACTCGAATATTCAAAACTTTAGATTTTGTTTTGATAATCTTCCAATAGAAATGCTGATAAGCCTTTTACGAGCGATTTTAATCAGTAAGCGTTTCCAATAGGTGCTACGATTGGCAACTATAGCTTTAGACTTCGCTTAGTCGTTTTGTAGAGTTATTTACTACATCTAAACATACGTGTACAAGTCACACTGCTATAAAACGGATCCGGGCTAACTCGGACCAGGGGACAACTCGGCCCAGCTGCAAAAACGGTCATTTTTTGTCATTTTACCCTAACTCTAACCCTAACTCTAACCCTAACCCTAACCCTAACCCTACCCCTAACCCTAACCCTAACCCTAAACCTAACCCTAAACCTAAACATGCAAAAAATGACAGTTTTTGCATCTGGGCCGAGTTGTCCCGTGGTCCGAGTTAGCCCGACTCCTATAAAACATACCTTTTCGGGCGTGAATAAACTTGAGAAATGATCTAAGAGCTAGAGTGAAATATAATTATTCGTAACAGGTGAATGAAATAATTTGGAACTTTAACGAGGCACTTAACAAAGGTCTGTGCATTAAATTTGAATAAATATACTAAAATGGTATATTGAATAGCCAAGCTTCCGTTGGTGCCATGTATTAGTAAAGGGAACACCACGCATATTGAATTAACCTTTTCTCTTTATATCACCGATTATTTCTTGCCCTTCTTTCTTTCTTTTCTTCCTTCCTTCCTCATTCTTTCTACCTCATATCCTCTATATGCAGGCATGTAGCCACGGGAGGGGGGGGGGGGGGGGCACGTGCCCCCTAACATTTCCAAGATCGGTTGAACTTTTTTTGACCCCTTTTTTTTACCTTGATCGAACAATGTAGGTGCCCCCCCCCCCCCCCCCCCAAAAAAAAAAAAAAAAAAAAAAAACATCGAACTCTGGCTACGTGCCTGTCTATCTGTGCTTCCATCTGCCTCCCCATCACATTCTCCACCTATACATGTACCGCTCTCTCCCTCTCACTCTCTCCCTCTCTCTCTCGGCTCCCGTCTCCCCCCTCTCTCTCTCTCTCTCGCTCTCTCTCCCTCCCTTTCTGTCTACATTGCTCTTTGAATGACAAGAAGTAAATCTGGAATAAAACATGAAGAACTAACTGAATTTGATAAAATGAAACAAGATCGACTGCCATGCTCATATTGTCCATGCCATCAAATGCCCCTTCTTTATAGTATAGATATTAGCCATTTTAATAAAAGAACTTGTCTACCTCTATAAATTGCTTGACATATTCTCCTCACTGCTGCAAAGATAGGCATCTTCTAACATTTTCATAATAATAAAAATAATAAATATAACTTGTATAGCGCCAAATCCACAGTGTGGAGTGCTCAAGACGCATGTAGAAATAAATAAGAATGAAACAGAAGGAATCAGCATGAGGTAACTCCCCGGTTTTTCACTTTTTGTTATATTCGGGAAGGCTTTTCCATTAGTTAGGACACGCGTGAGTGGATGAGCGTAAAACTCTCGCAGGGGTGTAATTTTGGAGTAAAGAAATATTTTATTGGGGAGCAGAACCTTGAAAACAATGAAAATAATGCGATCTTTAACAGGGAGCCAGTGCAGCGACTGCACAAAACAATGTATAGGTGGACAAAGTGACAATACGAGCCGTACCTCGCGGGGAGGGGGGGTACTCAAATACTGACGGGGGGTGTCGCTCTATTGGGTCACTTTTTCACACAAAAATCCCTAAACATGGGTCCCATTTACACCAAAAACCAAAAATAGGTCCTTTTTTTCATAATTTTCAAAATTTGTTCGGGTATTTGCATGGTTTTTACTTCGAAAAAAATTCCCCATAATGACCCTTAAAATGGGTAGGTGGTTCGAGGCTTGAGCGACACACCCCCGGCCAAGACGTGGCTGAACCCCCCCCCCCCCCCCCTGGGAGCTGCAGCGTTTTTAAGCTTCAGGAGCTTGGACAGCAGATTCTGGGGTAAATTGAACATTGCAAAAAGGCATTCCCAAAGTCAAGATGGGATGAAGGCGTGGAATATTTTTTTCAGTGGCAGACTTGGACAAATATTTCCGAATAAAACCGATATTATGCAATTGGTACCTAACTGATCTACATTTTTTTTAATAATTATATTTGAAATTTGATTAGACGTTGTCATATTATGCGAATCAAAAATGACACCGAGATTGCGACGAGCGTGCGACAAATTAATTGTGTGGCCGTAAAATGAAATGCAATTAATATCAAGCTGCTCTTTAGAACCAAATAATTATAAGAAATTCAAATTTATCTGAGTTCAATTTTAGAGAACGTGCGAATCCAATCGTGAACATCAACCATGTACAATTCAAGGCGATGAACAGCCCTTTCAACAGCGGAATGATGATTGAAGGAAATCATTAGTTTAATTATTTTCCTGTAAAGCATTAAATACTATGACCTTATTGAACTTCACCAAAAGCCAAGATAGTCAAATGCCTTTTTGTTTAAAAACACCTAAAGTTTTAGTGAATGAAGGAGTTTTTGAACTCAAGCCAAGTACTGCAAAACACATTTCCATTTTTCATCCATGTTTACAATTGTATTTTCGCCATCTCGCCCCCCCCCCCAACAACAGAAAAAAAAACCCAACACAGCAACAACAACAACAACAGATTTTCTATAGCCTTCCTCCAATTAGCATGTAGGATACATGTATTTAAATCTACAAATGTCTCATTTTTTTTACCCGCTTTGAGGCTATCTTTTGTAGGTGCCCCTTCCACCCCTAAAGTGTCTTTTATCGTTAGTGCCCCCTTGAAAGATGCTTCACCAACCTGGCTACAGCATGATCTTGTTTGGATTGAAATCAATAAAGTTTGAATTTAAATTTGTTTTATTTCTAGATCCTTAGGCATTTACCTTTGCCAATGGTAGGGGGGGTGGAATTATGCCCTTCGATCCGAAAAAGATTCCGGACACCCTCTACCGCCCCCCCCCCCTTTTTGATTTTACTGCATCTGCGTTGCAAGTTGTTGTCATTTTTGCATAGAGATCTTTATATAGATCTCTATGCATTTTTGCTATAGCGCCATCTCAGGAACGGAACGAACATTGTTTGGCTTCGAAATCGAAATATTTATGCGTAAGACTAAGAGGGCGTATGGGCTTATGGATCATGTTACTTTCTTACGAATCGGGACCTTGTTTTGACCATAAAAGATAGGATTTGACGAGTTTGAACTCTCTGTAATAATTATTTTTTTCAATCAGAAGTAATTGATCCTCGGAACTTAGGAAAATCTTCAAATGAATCCTGGTAAGTAATAAAAACTGCATTTGCTATCCTCCTGTCTCGCAGCTCGCAGATCTTGCTCTCTGAAGACTAAACCACCGCTGTGCCTCCCCGGGCCCCGTGTGGCTGGGTGTTGAAGGAGGGTACATGCAAGGCCAAAACTCGGACAGCTGTAAAAAGTAAAGTTATGCCATGGCATGGAAATGAAAACTAATGGGCTTCTTCAGTATTCAATTTTAGTGGCTGTCGCATAAGGATTTTATTATAAGTTTTTCATTGCACTCTCGACCTCTCGTGACTTGTGATGACTGTCACTGTGTGTCCGAACTAGCCTTAAGGGCTCCCTTGAAATGTTTTTTATGATATTATTCAAGGGAGCCTTAACTGGCTCCCATACCCCTGCACGGAGAGGCATGTAAACAAAACCCAAAAGTGGTCCAAAATCACACTTTCGCGCACTCGACCAATATTGGACAGTGGCTTTGATAAATTTTGTCGTAGTTTTGGTCTTAATTACTGCCTTAATTTCAAAATCGGATCTGAAAATAACAAAATAAGAGCAATTTTCTTACCAGACCGATACAGCTCAGCTCCCTTTTCACGTGTACCGTGTGAATTCACGATGTCTACACAATGGTGATGACCTCTGACTGGCACTTCGTAAATGTGCTGCTTCCGTATAATGCGCTGAATTACACTCATGCAGCGCATTATACGGAAGCAGCACAATTCACCCACAATTACGGAAGTGCCAGTCAGAGGTCATCACCATTGTGTAGACATCGTGAATTCACACGGTACACGTGAAAAGGGAGCTGAGCTGTATCGGTCTGGTAAGAAAATTGCTCTTATTTTGTTATTTTCAGATCCGATTTTGAAATTAAGGCAGTAATTAAGACCAAAACTACGACAAAATTTATCAAAGCCACTGTCCAATATTGGTCGAGTGCGCGAAAGTGTGATTTTGGACCACTTTTGGGTTTTGTTTACATGCCTCTCCGTGCAGGGGTATGGGAGCCAGTTAAGGCTCCCTTGAATAATATCATAAAAACATTTCAAGGCTTGATTCAAGGGAGCCCTTAAGGCTAGTCCGAACAGGTTGTGTGTAAACAACAATTAGATTATAACTTTTAGATCTACTAGACTAGTCACTTACGTAGACCTAGTAGATAGACTCTACCTAGAAGCAGTTTAAAAGCAATGTAGTGGTTCAGCCTTAGCCACTACGGCTCTGGCGGCATATGCGCGTAAGTCCCGCATTAGGCGACACCCGCGGTAGTTTCCGCGGGCGTGTTTATTACTGGGAACATCAGATTGGACCTGAGATTGCACGCGACAAGTACAAACATTGTTGATTGCTCGTCTCGTCTGTCTACTGTCTACTGTCTTCTGTCTACTACTTCTACTAGCATCTAGTGGAGCTCCACGCGTCGGTATAGCTTCGAGCTTCGACGGTACAGCTTCGAGTACAGTTAGTTCTGCAGTTTATGGTAGGACTACTCCGTATTATAGTCGTTTATATGGTAGTTAAGATTTAGGCCCAGTAAGATAAGTTATATTCCGCTCCGGCTCTACAATGGCGTGATCGTTCTTTTCGGACTTGCGCGAGATATTTTTTTTTTTGTAGCACACGTGTGGGTGACGCCATCTTGTTTTCATTCACTCGTGTACTTAAGGGATTTTCAATTTTGGTAAATTAATTCGTGGGGCCTTGTAAGCTTGTTTATTCCCCGTTTGTAGTTGGTTATTGCTGTAGATTAGTAGTTTAGGGACTCGTAGGGTATTTTTAGTGCTGTATTCCGATTTTTGGGTACTCATTTCCGTGTTTTGGGGATAATTTTTTGTGGTCGCACACATGTCCGTGCCGCCATCTTGAATACGTTCACGTGTGTGTTGAAGGATTTTTTTATTTTTTGGAACTTTTTTCGTAGAGCCTTATAAGCTCTTAGTTTTTCATTTCTTGTCTGCTTGGGGTTGTAGGATAGTTTTTTAGGGACTCGTTGGTATTTTTCCGGCCGTATTTCGATTTTTGGCATCGGTTCCGGTCATTTTTTTGTACTTAAATTTGCCCACTTTTTTCTACTCACTAGACTGGTTGTACAGCCGTTTTTTGTAGTTGTGATCCTCTCGCCAGAGTTTTATACTGTGGAGATAATTCCACGGTGTTCTTTTTCGGTGAGGTATAGGGTCGTTTAAGTAGAACTTAGTAGGCTCTAATTAGACTAGTTTCAGCCCTCTCGCCGAAGTATTATTACCGTGGAGATAATTCCACGGTGTTTTTCGGTGAGGTATACTATGGGTATAGGGTTGTTTAAGTAGGAGTAGAGTATTAGTAGTGAGTAGGAGTCATTAAATTAGTTTCAACCCTCTCGCCGAAGTATTATTACCGTGGAGATAATTCCACGGTGTTTTTCGGTGAGGTATACTATGGGTATAGGGTTGTTTAAGTAGGAATTTTTTAGTGAGAAACTGAGTAAGATTATGAAAGAAACTAAGTAAGTTATTAAGTAGGCAATAGGTCTTTCCTGTAAGAAACTAAGTAAGAAACTAAGTAAGTAAGCAAGAAGTATTTTCCTTGAAGGAACTACGTACGTTAGTAAGTAAGCAAGAAGGAAGGATTGGGTAGGTACCTAAGTGGGATTTTGGACTGTCAGTCTTGTTTTGTATATCTGTGGATTTGCCATTTGGGGTTAAATCGTGGGTGGTATTTAATTTCATCTTCATTTCATCATTACTAATATTGTAGACTACGGCCATCTCGCCGAGCATTATACCGTGGAGATAGTTCCGCGGTGTTTTTCGGTGAGGTATGTTGCCGGTTTAAGTGTAGTCCTTTAGTGTTACTTAGTAGGGTTTAGTTTTGGCCCGCTCGCTGAAACTGTTCACCGTGGAGATAATTCCGCGGTGTTTTTCGGTGAGGTTTAGGGTTCAGTATTTTCCTGTCGGGTACTTAGTAAGCTATTAGGAAACTAAGTATTAAGTAAGCGAGAAGGAAGGATTGTTTGTGTATTTAATTTTATCATTTGGCTATTTAATCGTTGCTGATTTACAGCTGGTTATGGCCACAGAGAAGGTTAAGGTGAATTATGGGACTGAAGAGGCCTTACTGGCCGTTGTGGATAGAACTAAGTCCTACAAGATTCTTACGTGGAGGGAGCAGTGTGGGAGCTTGACGGAGGAGTTATTTTTGCAGTGTCCTCGTCTCCATGAAGCTAAGGACCTGTTGCATCTATTTGATTTTGAGCCTTATAGGAAGGCGGATCGGACTGAGCAGGCACAGAGGGAGGGGGTGGGGACTGAGCAAACCCAGTCGGTCCCGAGTCCCGAGTCCCGAGCCCCAAGTCCGCCTTCGGGTGGAGGCCCAGCTGGGCCTATAGCCGGGTCGGCGGCTGAATCACAGGTTAGGAGCTCGCCGCAACCGGCCGAGCCCTCCCCAGCCGAGCCCTCCGCCGACTACTGGCTTAGGGAAGATAGGACTCTACCTTCCAGGGAACCCCCACAGAGTAATTATGGTTATCCCCCTTCTAGGGGATCCCCTCCTACCAATTCTGGTCCGTTTTCCGGGGTCCCCCCACGTGATAGTTATGTATATCCTTCTTCTAGGGAATCCCCTCCTACCAATTCTGGTCCGTATTCCGGGGTGCCCCCACGTGATAGTTATGTATATCACTCTTCTAGGGAATCCCCACCAGGGGGTCAGGGGGATTACAGGCCGCAGGGGCGCCGCGATTGGCCCCCCCGTCTGCCGAGGTCGATTAGTTTTGATGGGAGGACTAGTTGGCATTCCTTTCTCAGGAAATTCACGAGCTATGCGGCGTCGTGCCACTGGAGTCCGAGGGAGTGTTTGGATGCTCTGGGCTGGTGTCTGGAAGGGTCTGCGTTGGATTGTTTTTCCAATCTTCGGGATATGGGCACTGAGTCGTATTACCCGATGTTGACAGCGATGGGGCGTCGGTTTGGGGCTACCCGATTTCCGGAGGAGGCCATAGCCGAGTTTCGGACGGCTCGCCAACTCCCGGAGGAGTCCCTCCTTGGGTGGTCCGACCGGCTCCAGGCTTTGTTTTGTGAAGCTTTTGGGTCTGACCAAAGGGGTGACGGCACTCAGATGGTATTGCAGCTATGCCAGGGTTGTACGGATAAGGCGGCGGGTTTGACCGCTCTGAATAAACGCCCGAAGTCCGTTGAAGAGGCCCTGGAGGCCATCAGGTGGGCACAACACACTCAGCGTGTTGTGTACGGGAGCGAGCCCCGCCGTTTATATCCAGCTCCTCGGCAGCAGGTGCAGCAGACTTGCCTGTACAATCAGGAGGCAGAGAGTTATGATACAGTTGAGGAGCCGGGAATTTATCGGTATAGGCAACCCTATCGTTCCCCAACAGTTTCCACAGGTCGAGATGTTCCCCGTCCGGCTCCTGTGGAGGACCGGGGGAAGGACAGTTATGATACAGTTGAGGAGCCGGGGATTTATCGGCATAGGCAACCCTATCGTTCCCCAACAGTTTACACAGGTCGAGATGTTCCCCGTCCGGCTCCGGCGGCGGACCGGGGGAATGTCAGCACCCTTCTTGAGGTTCAAGGGAAGGACATAGGCAGTCTGAAGGTGGACATGAGTGGAGTGAAGAAAGAACTCTCCAGTTTGAGGACACGCATGGACAACATGGATAGTATGTTGGCGGAAGTCTTGAAGACTGTTAAGTCTTTGGAGGTTTCTATGCTGTCCCATGCCTGCTCTCTATCTCCCGTGGCTGAAGTTCCGGAAAACCTGGAGGGGTCGGAGAGCGAGGCCGATCTCCGATCTGGAAACCAAGAGGCCTACAATCAGTGAATACTAGTGTAAATAATGTGAGTGACCCGCCTGACTCTTCGGTCGGTCCCTTGGACAAAGTAAATAATGTTAGTGACCCGCCTGACTCTTCGGTTGGTCCCTTGGACAAGGTAAATAATGTTAGTGACCTGCCTGACTCTTCGGTCGGTCCCTTTGTCAAGGTAAATAATGTTAGTGACCCGCCTGACTCTTCGGTCGGTCCCTTTGTCAAGGTAAATAATGTTAATGACCCGCCTGACTCTTCGGTCGGTCCCTTTGTCCAGGTAGTTAATGTTATTGTCGGGGGGGAGGAGGTACATATGTACTATGGAACGGATTCCAGGGCAGCCTGTATCCAGGGAGTTTGTGTCGCTAGGACGACCGTGGTGCCCCCTTCTAGTGGGAAGCGGGTGAGATGTAGGGTTGTTGGGAGTCCAGGGCTCCAGAGTAAGGACCTTTCCCTTTTCCAGCCCACCCACAGGCTCCCATTTTGGATTCCTTGGATCGTGTTTGATCGGGGAAAATAACATATTTGTCTTAAATATATATTATGGTTCACTATCAAAGCCATTCACAACGGCTCGTCCGCAAGGACATGGTGCCGGTTCCATTTTGGATTCCTCGGATCATGTTTGATCGGGGGAAAGAACATGCTTGTTATATATATTTTAGTTCACTTTTGTTTACAGAATATGATTATGTTTTGGGGGAGTAATTCCTCTGGATCTGCTTGATGGTGTTGTGGGCCTGGGTGCCCTAAATGATATCAGGAACTTGCCGGCAGTGGCTATTGTGCCCCCGGGGGCCGAGTGGCCCAGAGAATGTAATCTTATTTTGTTGACGTGTTTTCACCTTCTATATCATTTTCCATCTGATTTCAGTGATCTGCTTTTATCATTCTAATACTTCTTATATGCACCGTTTGGACTGCCTGTAGGGAGCCGTTTGGCTCTCATGTGGGACTGCCCAGTTTCTGGACATTGTACCATCCAAACTGCACTTGGGGAATGGGGAGCCATTGAGCTCTTCCCCTTTTCTGCACACTTTATGTTGATCACTCACTCTCATGCTCGGTCACCTTGGGAATTTAATGTAATGCCCCGGTTAATCCCTTATGCCCGTGCCAAGACGTTTTGCAATTTGTCATTATGTATAACCGGCACGGTAAGGGTTAACTGGTATATTTCTGTTTCTTTATGACTGTAATGCCCCGGTTAATCCCTTACGCCCGTGCCAGGACTGCTATTCTTTGTCATTTACACGTGACACCGGCACGGTAAGGGTTAACTGGTATATTTCTGTTTGTAACCAGAATGGAAACTATTATGGCTATGGGATTGGGTCTCTATACACATGTATTTTTCATAATATTTCCGGTACCAAATTTTGGAATACAGTATATTTTCAGGTATGATAAAGGCGCCCGCCCTCTGGAAAGGCCAAGACTTCACCGGTGCTGGCAGGGAGGGTCCTTGACCCATCCGCCAGCGGGAACGGCGTGACCCCGCACTGCGGTACGGGAGTAGTTTTAAGTTAGTTTTAGTTTAGTTTTAAGTTGGGCTTTAAACTCATTAAGTGGGGAATAATGTAGTGGTTCAGCCTTAGCCACTACGGCTCTGGCGGCATATGCGCGTAAGTCCCGCATTAGGCGACACCCGCGGTAGTTTCCGCGGGCGTGTTTATTACTGGGAACATCAGATTGGACCTGAGATTGCACGCGACAAGTACAAACATTGTTGATTGCTCGTCTCGTCTGTCTACTGTCTACTGTCTTCTGTCTACTACTTCTACTAGCATCTAGTGGAGCTCCACGCGTCGGTATAGCTTCGAGCTTCGACGGTACAGCTTCGAGTACAGTTAGTTCTGCAGTTTATGGTAGGACTACTCCGTATTATAGTCGTTTATATGGTAGTTAAGATTTAGGCCCAGTAAGATAAGTTATATTCCGCTCCGGCTCTACAGCAATAAGAATAAGCCAATATTTAATAAATCTGTTATTGTTAAGAATTGTATCGGATCATGGTCATTGTTATTTCAACTTGGACTATTTGATTAACATTTTTTGTTCAATATGAAGGCAAAAAGGAAGGCTTTTTTTTTTATTGTGAGGTGTCCGGACACCCAACCCCCAATCATGCATCACACATGGCTGTCGTGTACTTGGGCATTTTGCCATTCTGTTCTTGACCTAATTCTTAATCAAATTGACCATGCTCTCTTGAAAACTGATTGATTGTATTTTTTTTCTATTCTCATTTAGGGAATCCATCATGTTACCTTACTGAGGTCAAGTTCTGGAAATGGAAGGTGTAACTTGAGCAAAGGAAATATATACAAGGAATTAAAACCCTAGTTTAGACCCATGTTCTATGAAAATGTGTGGATCAACATGTTCTAGTTGTGACAGATGCAAGTACAGCTGTTTGTGACATTTTAAAATCAGAATTGTGAAGCAATCAAACTGCCATCATGAGCCGCTTTCTAAGAAGGAGGAGCAGCACTGCCACGTCCACGGTGAGTTCTCCGCCTCCAGCTGCGAATCACCACTCACAAGAGAGGGCAATGTCTCCTGAGGCGGAAGCGCAGCAGGTGCGTCTGGAGGTCTACCTCAACCACTGGCAGCAGATCCAGGTGATTGTCAACAAGGTTTTTAACAACCGTCGCAGCTGGTCGAAGGTCAACCATGATGATGTCCAGACTGTTGCTAACTACACCATCCAGATGATGCATCTCCTGGTCGAGGAGGAAGCTCCTGCTCAGGGCACCATCGGCCGACTCCTGGAGATCCTGATCCAGGAGAACATCCTGGAGAAGCTCTACATCTGGAGCGAGCGTGTCGGCGATTACCAGGAGGACGCCAAACGAGAACTCCTCAAGATCTACGAGCTCATCATCGGCCAGTGCAAGCAGTCGGTGCTGATGCATCCGGCAATCCTCAACCCACTGCTTAGTCTTCTGCTAGCCTGCTGGGAACACTCACGAGAGGACACAGAGAGGCAGCTCATTCCCTTGCTCCAGGCTCTCTGTATCTCTCTCTCCCAGGACCCTAATCTCCTCGAGTTCCTCTTCCATGCTAGTCCGAGCAAGGGGCCGGCAAAGTTTCTTCTCTTCTCGCTTCTCATCCCTTACATCCATCGAGAAGGGTTAATGGGTCAGCAGGCTCGGGATGCTCTCCTACTGTGCATCTCTGTATCAGCCGAGGCTAAAAACATTGGCAAATACATCGCAGACAGCACCAATCTTTGTCCAGTAAGTATATTTTCACGCACTTGTGTTGTTGTTCATGTACCGTATTTGCCGGCGATAAGGCCGCAGCGCCGTATAGGCCGCACCCCCGATTTTGACATTTAAAAAAAAAAAAAAAAAAAAAAAAAAAATCTTTTGTAAAAGTCGGGATTCGATCTCTTGCGTAAAAATGTTGATGTGAAAAGTCACCTGTCGGCCATCACGCACTGATACCATACTATGCAGTTTTCTGTGATGTAGTCATTGAAATGGATTGAAAGTGGCGACTTCGCATGCTTGATGCTTCGCAGCGGCTCCCGTTAAACGGGCCCTTCTTTTACTTTTGCAATGCATTGGCACGAACTTAGATCAAAATCTTTCGGCAGATGTTGTATTTGGAAGTTTATTTTCGTCTTCATGTCAACAATGCAAGATAAAATTGTCGGTAAGATGTGTGGAAATGTATAATTATTGTACCGTTCGTAGATCTAGTCCCATATGTACAAATTCGTGTTGGTTTTGACTTTTTTTTTTTTTTTTTTTTTTCTGTTTCTCCGTAAAGGCCGCACCCCGACTTTTTGATATTTTCTCTTCCAAAAATACTGCGGCCTTTACGCGGGCAAATACGGTACATGTAGATGTATGTACCAGTTTTTATGAGTCTACCAGTCTTAAGGGTGTACTGTACAGTGTACAGGTACATGTACAAGACACTTTTCTTGTTTCTGTGGATTTGGTACATAAATGTCCACTGATGCCTCCCTCTGAATTTATTCAAAGTTTTGTTTGCTGCTAGAAAAGACAGAATTGCAAGTAATTAATTTTTTATTTAAGAAAAAGAGCCCCCCACCCCCCCCCCCAAAAAAAAAAACAGACACAGGAACCACAACTTGATAGAAGTCTGCTTGATATAGAATTCATTAAAAGACAATAGAAAGCCACATCAAAGCAAAACTTAAAAAACAAAACAAGGTTGATATACAAATGTACATGTACATGTACATGTACCATACATGTACATACATTGAAGGAACAGTCTTTCTCCCTTAATTGTAGCCCAACCTTCCTTAAATACTTTTAAATCTGCTTAAGTAAAACTAGCACCTTATTAGTTGGTGGCCGCACATGACAACACACCTCCAGTTTAAACATCTTTACGGCGTATTGATGCAAAGGAATTTAATCAATCAATGAACAGGCTCTGTCCTACCAACATCGATGGATTATAGTAAAGTAAAGTAAAGTAAGTCCTACCAAGAAGGAAATTTCAGGGGAAAATGACCTGTCACTTGAAGAAATTCCATGTAGAAAATAATGTTACTTCTTAAAGCTTATACCCGGTATGGTCCATATAAAAACATTAATAAAATGTGATATAAAAAAAATGTTATAACAGAACGAACTGCATCCTGCCTCAGTTGGTGAAAAGGTGTAAAAAAAAGTATAGGATAAAAGCACCAAGTGACAAGTCAATGAAAACATTAAAAAAAGTTGTCCTGCATCATTCAGTGAAAACTTATTTTTGAAAAAGTATTACAATATTAATAAAACAACTATTAAAGTTCAATGAATGTTCAGCTTGAAATTATCTGAGCAGTGAACATCGATCCTGGCTTCAGAGTCCTTTATTTTGGGGTCTACATGTACAAAGTTCAATGAACATTCCCTTCTCCATCATCCACACTCTGTCTTCATTATTTAGAGCTATTTTAGTCCCTCAGAGTGACTCTAATGGCAGATCTCAGGACCCGTAATTCCCTTTCCTATCAAGATTCCATCAGGATACGTTTCATTTGGGCAGAATCCAGTCAGCCTTACCATCTACATGTACATGTAGCTACAGTGGCTAGATCTCTGCCCGCAGCTCTTAATCACGACGGATTAGTTCAGTAAATCACGCTAACCAACTTTCACTAGACACTTGTTCATGTATCACAGAAAGTCTGTAGGATGCCCATTGAGGTTTCAGAGATATATTGTGGATTATGTAAATGTTTTTGTTAATATTTGTATCAACTTGCTGTGCAGTTTTGCAGAATGACATTGACACACTTTGTAGAAAACTTAATATTGTTTCAATACAAGGAAGTGTTAATACAATTTGCATTTTGCAATCATGATTATCTGTTCAAAGTACTGTTCAAGCAATTCATATTGCGTGACAGATTAAAGCTCTTAAGTACCTGTAGATTTATTGTGGTATTTTCTGAAGTAGAACTCAACCTTACTACAAGTAGGTTCCTCTTTTAGCATCTGAATGTGAAAAAATAGTGCTGAGAGTTCTTTTAATACAACACCTACAAGTATAACCTGAACATTACCATGAATTGTATGCTTGGAAATATACATGTATTGTAGTTGAAGTGTCTCTTAAGATTATTTGATAAAAATGTTTGTAGGATCCATACTCCATCATCACATAGGAACACACCCTACATTTATATAAACTAATGAACAACTGCCTTTTGCAATTTATCAGAAGGGAAACATACTGTATGGAAGCCAAGGATGACTACAGAGTACATGTTCTGTACATGTACATGTGTACAGGTGTACAGTACCTCAAGAAAATATAAAAGTGCTCTGGTAAACTCTAAAGGGTTTTACATCAGCAAATCCAAAAAGAGCTCACTTGAACGCAACAGTATTTTCATCGTTTATTTGTTCACAATGCTAAATACTTTGTAATGTTGGATTCAGATACACTGTACTTTAGATGAACCAATGATTACTTTGAAACAAGCTCATTATTTGATTGTGTTTTTAATGTGGATGCCAAAGTGTCAAATAACCCAGGAAATCCATTAAAATTGTTCAATTTAGTGACAATTAAACTAGCCTTCACTTTAATAAGGGAAATTAGTTCTTGTAAATACTGTAATTGGCAACGAGCCACCAAGTTCTCTCCACTCTGTGTCTGAAAATTGAATGTATACTTCATAGTTAATTGTTGAAGCTGTACATGTAATGTACATGTATCCATTTAAAAAAAATGTTTGTATAAGTCTATTCTTGTATGAAGATAGTATTGGATTAAATTCTTTTATATGTAATTTTATTTACAAACAGATACATGTACAAATGTACAGTAGTTGCCCATAAAAAGTCTATACAGTTTTAAAACCTTCTCTGGGAATGTATTCCACATCCAATCCAATCATAAAACATTGTGTGATTTCTTTTACAATGTAGGTGAAACCTAAACCTATAAGTTTTTAGAATTCCCTGGTGAATTAATACTTGAGGAAGAAGGACATTTTAGAAGATTCTCAACGGAAGCAAGAAATATAACATGTAAATTCTAGACCCAAGAACCGGACTTCCTTATGTTGGGTTAACTGTGCTGTTTCCTTCTTGAATATCAAAAACAAATGTTAAATCATGTTCTAAATTGCAACAATACATACACTTGCACATAAAGCTGTGCAATGGAATGAACGTTGCAATTACAATATGAATACATGTACATGTACTGTATGTATTGTACTCTCTACACAGGCTGAACATCATTATGTTTTTGAAATTATTAGAATAAAAATGTATTTGTAACTAATAACTATACATGAAGAAACATTTTTGTTTTGGGGAGGGGGCAACCATTTATGTGTTTAGGATAAGAATGCAGTGTACAGGTGTACAGTGTACCCATGAAATTGCAAAACAAAATACAAATACAGATTATACATGTGTATTTTGTAAATATAAATACATTACGTGATGCCTGAATCCAGCACAACCTACATGTACGTG
Source organism: Strongylocentrotus droebachiensis (assembly GCA_035222895.1). Lineage (NCBI taxonomy): Eukaryota > Metazoa > Echinodermata > Echinoidea > Camarodonta > Strongylocentrotidae > Strongylocentrotus > Strongylocentrotus droebachiensis. Next base: position 41,246 of record JAVYIG010010616.1, on the reverse strand, counting down.
TTTACAAGCCTACATGTACAGTAATACTTGCACTTTGCAGGCCTATGGATTGCTTACACATGTAGATATTTTAGGGTAAAATCTGTGTGCTAAATGCATTGGATAGATACCCAGATGGCGAAGCAGACAGCACTGATTGCAACTTGATGGCGTAAAGCCCACTTAATTGACGTCGGTGCAGGCGATGCATGAAAAGTGAATTATCACTTCCTTTTTGTAAACGCGACTCAAGATCTAGTGCTTATCATCAGTGAAATGCTTAGCAGCTCTATTAGTATGATTTCACTCTCTGGGTCTTGCAATAACAGTATAAAGTGTGTGGATCAAGTTCACTGAGCTTTTGAAAGTGCTCAAAGCCTGAAGCTACAGTTGTTTATTTAATACAGTAGTATTCTAAGTTCATTGCATAACTGTTGAATTCTCAGGTCACTTTTACATAATACATGTAGATGGGTCAGTCAGTGAATTATTGATTATCAATAAATCACTGCATAACAACTACGGTACATTGTACATGTACATGTACATCCATACATGTACATGTAGATGACTCAAAGTCACAGGCTTACATGTAGTACAAATATTTTGCAATTATCTTGGCATCTGTACAAATCAACAAGTTTAATGAAATTATTTAATACAAAAAATTAAAATAAAGAACATAACATTTCTTATATTTCCATAAATAACCGTAAATCTCTGTGTATAAGACCACTTTTTTGCCGCCGAAAAAATTCAAAGTCAGGGGTGCGTCTTATACATGTACACAGGTACTGTACAGGTTGTACCCAAAAACAAAACAATTTTTTTTTTCTTGGCCCAAAAATAGGGGTGCGTCTTATACACAGAGATTTACGGTATATAAAAGCCCATGAAAATTATTGTTATAACATGATAAGAGACACTTCACCAAATCCTTATTAATAATGAGCAACAGTACCCCTTCTGTTTACCCTAAATGGTTCATACAATCATTTGTTTGGAGCCAGAAGGGCATTGTACTTTAACATAGAGTTAACAACCTTCTGGCTCTGAACAGACAAAATCTACATGTACATGTAGAATGAGAGCCTTTTCACACAAGAATGAAGTGTATGTACATGTTGTAAACATTGTACAAACTAACTCTTTCTAGAAAGGAACTAAAAGATGGGTGTGGCTACATGTATATGGGCACAATGTTATTATTATAAAGTAAGTATTCACTTGATGACTCGACCCTGATGGAGTGTCATATACAGTACATGTACATGTTTCAAAATGATGGCCAAACCTCTGTTAAAAAAATGAATCATCTCCATGTACATGTACATGTACATGTATGTATACTGTAGTGTAATCACTCAAAACATCATGCACTTTGGAACTTTGGTGGCAGGGTAAATTTAGATTATCCAAATTAAAAACAAAAGATTGTTTATTGGGAGCTCTCTTTGGATCTAGTGGTGGAAGAATGTGTTTTTCTCACATAATTTTTTTCATGTGCAGCAGTAAAGGAAACCTCACCCAAAGAAATAATTTGAGTTATTGTTAGAGATTTATTATATTCTTGCCCATTTATCTATAAGATTCCGCACCAAAGTGTAATGAGAGGTACAGTACAGTAAAAAAAAAGAAAAATAATTTTCTCAGCATGACATGGGCATCGCAATTTTCTTGATAACATGACAAACAAGTGTACATGTACAGTGTACATGTACTATTCAAAGTCGTTTATCAAGAAATGTATTTAAATGTATGGATGCTTCCTTCCCAGGTGTGTGTGGTGATGACGCATTTCATTCACCTGCTATTATCCTTTGTACTGCAATTGCTAGAACAAAAATTGCATAAATAAGTTGTTGCTCTTCTGGGGTAAAGGTTTTGCATAAATGAAAAAGATTTGTCAACTGCTGTATTTCAGTATTTTTATGTAAATGTTACGATTGTTCTCCTATTATATATTTTCACTGATTATAATTTGTCTCTCCTCAGCAATGATTTTAACTTATTAAATGTAAAGGTTTTGCCAAAAAGTCTTTCCATTTAAAGCTTGGTGCATGATACAAATGTACATTTACAAGTTTGCCTTGTACATGTACATCACATCAAGAAAATGGCTGCACCCATGTCATTCTAAAAGGCATGACATCATGCCAAGAATATCTTCTTTTAAATATACACTGTATCTCTTGTACAATTTAATTTAAGTGCAAGGAATACACATGTACTTTAGTACATCAAATGGCAGGAATACATCTAATTTTTCAGAATACCTACATGGATACCGGTACTTATTCTTTGGGGTGACGTTTCCTTTAAGGGCAATGCTTACCGATAATAAACACATTCACCAGTGACTTTTATAAGGTTGTGAAAGAGTACATTAACATTTAACTGTACCAGTACTGAACTGTCACTTCCTCTAATTTCCATGCTGTCATTGAGTGCGGAAACATTTAAGATACTGTACATGTGTGAAAGAGATATCAGGCCTGTGCTGTTTCTGTTCATGTATACAATATATGAAGAAAAAAAAAAAAAAAAAAAATTTTAATATACAATGCATGAAAATGCAATTTACTGGTACAATATGAAGAAAGAAAATTATTTACATACAAAAAATATATACAATATATGAAAAAAGATGAATAATCGAATTCATAATTGCCATTATATGGACAGGTACATGTATATGTACATGTACATGTACTATCACTATTATTATTATTAATATAAAACCTAGTTTGCTCAACTCTGTAGGAAGCTGTCACATTTAACCCCAGCATCTTTCTTCCTGTGATCCTCTGTAGGTGTTAGCTGGTGGCCTAGGGGCTTTGTACTCTCGTCTACCTGGTAAGCTGGACATCTCTCCTGACCATTGGCATCGGATCACCCAGGAGGACCTGGCCAACATGCCTGACCTAGCAATGTTTCTCAACTCCCTCGAGTTCTGCAATGCTGTTGTACAGGTTAGTATCAATGTCTAAAATTCTCTATATGTAGTTCTAGATGGCATATATGTAGCTATGAGAAGGCAAAAGGGGAGGGGGAGGGGTACATATCCATGTCCCCCCCCCTACATGAAAAATAGGGGAAGAGAGGGGCATGCAAGAATAAGATTGCACCCCTTCCACATCCTCAGCCTGTCTTGCTTGATGGTCATCTTCTTTTTCATATCATCACCTAGTAAAATAAGTGCCACCGCCTCCCCCTTGGCACGGTGCCCCCGCAATGGCTTGACCCATGCTTCACCACTGGTCATACATAACAGGAAAAAAATACACGGGGGCTCGGGCGAAGTAGCCCCCGAAATGCAAAAAAAGAGCCCCCAAAAGTCGTAAAACAGCCCAACAAAATTTGCATAGAGTTCAAAGCAAAAAAAATTAAAGAGTGTTATTCTTATGCAAGCAAGCTTGAAAAGTAGCCCCCAATATTTTTTTATTTTTTTCTTCTTCCTGCTACATAACTTGTGTAGGACTTGAGTTAGATTTGGTGTTTAGAGTCAAAGTAACTGTTAGGGTAAGAGTGAGAAATGAATTTGATTTTGGTTTCAATCAGACCATTACTGTACACTGTAGCACCATGGCACTAATCGTAGGAATCACAACAATGTGGCTACAGGATTGCTTAAAATATCACAGTTTTATCCCCCTCCCTTCCTACAAAGGTTGCCCACCCTCTCGTCAGTGATCAGCTAGTCCAGTTCTTCCACGATGGGTTCTTGATTCCAGTTATAGGACCAGCCCTTCACCAGGTAAGTTCCAATTTTTGTTTGTTTTCCTCTCACACCTAATTCTAACTGATAATGTATCAATATTTCCATATCCAAAGCCCTTTCCACATTAATGCTAATTTTAACAGTTCCAGAATATATCCAGTGTGTAATAACTAGAATGTCATTACTCTTGTGCAGTTGTATCTACATATGTACAGTACCGTCTTTGCCGGCGATAAGGCCGCAGTGCCGTATAGGCCGCACCCCCAACTTTGACATTTCGAAGAGGAAAAAAAAAAAAAAAAACTATAAAAAAAAAAAAAAAAAAAAAACGGACCAACCAAAATGATCATAATTTTCTTGTAGAACACTCTTTTTTTTTTACAAATTGATTCCAAATTCATCAATATTCTTATAAATTTACAAGAAGTTAACCTAAAAAATGATCGTAATTTAGCAGATCTTCATCGACTTTTAAGCTAGTACTGTATCGTAGGCAGATTTGGTATCCTACAATACCCCTACCTCGATGTGCGGTGTAATCCGAAATAGCGTTTTTCGACCTGCGCAGTTGCGTTGCGCGGCAGCTAGCTCCGTAAGTAACGGCCTGTCCCTTTTTTTACTTTTTGGCGATGCAATGGTACGGACTTAGATCTAGATCTATCGGCAGATTTTATTAGAAAAATAATTTTTTTCGTCTTCATGTCAACTATGCAACATAAAATTGTTGGTAAGTTGTGTGGAGTTATTCTAGAATTGTCCTGTACCCTTGTCTAGTCATGCTACCGTTCATATAGTCCCATACGTGCAAATGGACGTCATGTTTTGACCGCTGAATTTTGTTGTTGTCGCGTAAAGGCCGCACCCCGACTTTTGGATATTTTTTCTTCCAAAAACACTGCGGCCTTATCGCCGGCAAATACGGTATTTCATTACCTGTAGTCTAACAACAAAAAATTATTTTATGTTCATAATTCATTGAAAGATTTTTTTTAAAAGGTCGTAATTGCCTTAAAGAAAGATATTATACATGTAATTAGACGTTCTTATACCATGGTTAGTAAAGGATACCAAAACAAAACAAAATTTATAGAAAAGAGAAAAAAGAAGCAAAATATAACAAGATTTTTTGTAAAATTTATAGTTCAACAGAGTTTTAGATTACAAGCCTGTACATGTAATGTGTAGTATTTAAAGAAGTGTAAAAATATCATGATTTTTGTTTAGAATATCTGACTTTAAAAGCCTTATCACTAAAAATAGAAAAAGAAAGGGATTGCCAGTTGTAGAAAGTACCGTAATAGAATTGTAAAATAATTTGTCAGCAGTGATTTAGAGTTCAAATACTCCAATTTTATATCCATTTTCAAGCAATAAAATATTTTAATTACTGCTATTGTGATGATATTTTATTAGGATGAGTGATCAGGAAAACACAGTTTTACCAGTACCTCAAGCATTCAATAATCACTAAACCATGTCACAGGCAATGCATGTCACAGGCAATGGTGTTAAAATAGCTAATACCTCTAAATTGGGAGGAACAATCCAAAAAACTCTAACCGGCAGATTTTCTGGCTTAAATTTAATTCTCAAGCAACAATACAAGAGGAGGTCATGTGCATCAGAGCTGATAGTGCATAGAAAATGATCCATGCAAAAAAGATATTAAAGGTACACTACCTCTTTGATAGACCCATAGTGAAATGATGCAAAATTAATTAAAAGTTTAGTAGTAACAGCAGGATAAATATATACAAAAATATAGATTACAAATATTAAGCAATTTTTGTTGTTGAATAAAACTTGTAGATTTGGCTATTTACAGTAAAAGTCATATTCTTCTAGCATTAGCCAACTAATGTAGAAAACAAGTATAACAGAGGGAAAGGGCTTTTCATATACTACATGATAATCACATTTCTGAAATATTTCTTCTTTCAGGCATTTTGGAATAGATTTAGGGCTTTTTAGGCGAATATAATCTACAGAGTAAAGCTTTCAAAATTATTAAATGGCACATAGAATAATCTTGAAGTGAATTGGGAGGGGATGTAATACTTGTCCAGACTCTAAAACCATTACGAACCATGTGATCAAAGGTCCCTTTTTACTATTTCTTTTGGTAATATCCCCTCAGTACTATGAACAATAGGAACCTAGAAAATTAAAGTACCCTGCTTACTAACGCTTGTGAAAAGTAAACAAAGCCTGTTCCAATAACTGGCTCAGTAATTTTGGTTAATATTCAACTCCCCCGTTAAAACATTAGTGGATATTAAGGGAAGCAACTAGGGCTTATAAAAAAGGATATCTTTTGAAGCCATCTTTGTGCTCTGAGTCATAATCTGCCATTATAACAATGTGACGAGAACAATAAAAGCATTAATTCTAATGAGTTAACACCCACTTGCTATCAAGAGATAATGTTGTTATCATAAATTTTTGAAATATAATTATATTATATCCTTTGAAGTAATGACAACAGAAATAAAATGTAAATGGATTTGACAATTTTGACATACCGGTACAATCTCCAGTTAACCATATTATGAAAATGTTTGTGTGTACATATTTGTACAAACATTAATGGCATCCAGTATAAATCAATTAATGAAACATGATTGTAACAAAGTATAATCACATGTATGTACATGTATCCAGTGCTATCCTATATTTTGATTTTTTAACCGAGTTCAACCCCTGACTAACAATAATTGAACATTTTAACCCCATTTTGTTCGTCCCTTGTGATTGGTATGAGTATCGCTATAATCTTTTCCTGCACCCTATTTCCTGTTTACTTATTCTTTGATGATTCTCAGCACAATAGGGCTTGAATCAATAATAATATAATCAACATTTTTGTAATCGTTGAGTTAACTGTGAATACCTGCATAATTGTAGATTATCATTCCATACTCCATAGAATATAATGAGTTCCTTTTTTATTTCAATTACTTTATTTTGTAATCCTTTGTACATGTATACAGTAAACTGCCTAAATTCTATGTATTGTGTATTATTATATTATTGGAAAAAAATGTATTATCACTTTTAAAATGTAAAATGTAATAAGTTGCTTCAAGTCAGTAGCCATTGACTTGACATAAAGTTGTCATTGAATTATGTCACAATATCTATTGTAGAAAAAATGTATGCAAGTTCAGTTGTATGAACACATTTAACTTGTAGATAATCTGGGCATTATATGCACTTGTTAGAGCTGTTTTTAATTAATCACAACATTACGATCACATAGGCCTGGACCTCATAATCATCCCGTGTTATTTGATAGATTGTAAACATTTGAAAAGCTGGACAGAGTATTTGGTGGAGGGCACAAGTGTAAACAAATCTCTGATGAGCCAAAAATGATGTCAAAGTTTGTGGAGGAATGTTTTTACAAATCATAGCCCTTGTTCCCCTGCCAACTGCCACCTGCCACCAGTCTTATGTCCTCTGACCCCCTTTCCCTCCTCTGTCCTATTCTCCTGCCATCTGCCCCCACCTCTCTTCCCCCTGCAACCCCTCCCTGCCCCCTTACCCACTGCCCCCTCCTCTATGTTGTAATGCTGCCTCAGCTTGATGAACATAGTAAAGAGAATTACAAACAAAATTATTAACACTCAGATAAATATATGTCGGTACAAATAGAAATGATTTCAAGCAGTCCATTAGTTCTTTGAAAATAAACAGAGAGTAATGCTCTTAGGAACTCTGATCAAATGCAGTGGAACCTGTCTACTATTAAAGGCCATATGGGAATCAGATCAAGTGGCCGAACTGGCCATTATAGACAAATTGCCTTAATAGAGAGGCAACCACTGAGTCAGGCTGATTGAACTGTATAAAATTTATACAGAAATCAATTGCAAGGTGAAGAGCAAGTTTATTGTGGAGTTTATGCATGTTTGTAAAGTCTCTACCCCTCAATCTTCTACAAGCTGGACCGTGAAGCCATTTTGCTTAGATCCAACAAAAATCGACCAGTAAGTTACAATGTGTAGAACTAGCTCTGAAAAAATGCTGCAATCTCACTGCTTTTCACTAATTATTCCTTCTTTGATCACCAAGTGGAAATAGTTTTGTTTTGTTTTAGTTTTGTCTATTTGAGTGTGTTTTTGTGTCTGCCATTCTGATCTGTCTCTCTGATCTGTCTCTTACTCTCTGTCTCTGTCTGTCTCTGTCTCTCTGTGTGTAATGTTTTAGTAGCTACACATCTATCCTAAAGAGTCTTAAATTTAGAAGGATATATGTTCAACCACTAGACATATTTGCAAATGCACAAGCTTCTAGACCTACAACCTCACATTGTATTAGCATGAAGAATTGTGTATTAAAGACACTGACTGTATGATTTGAAGTTTAAACAAATATAAAAAAGAAGGGGGAAAAAGGTTAATGTATGTTGAGGGACTTGATGTGTTAAAAAATATGGTATATGATTCATTTCATTATACACAAACTGTTATCTGCTCTATGAATTTTATGTTTCACAATATGGATACTAAAACCCATTCATCAGATTCCACACTTGTGCATATTTATGAAAACTTTTAATTAATGCCTGAAAAATCATCCATCTTTATTGGAAAAGCTGATTTTTATATATAGAGTTTCTACTAAATTATAGAGGTGTTGTGTCCTAGTAGATACGTTGCCGAACTGTTCATGACATGGTTGGCGGCTCGAGTCCTGCCACAGCACTAACTAATATAATTTGGCAAGACGTTAATCTATATTTGCCACACCCGACCCAGGTGAGGTAAAAAGGTACCTGCCAGGAATCATTTCCTTGAAATGCTAGAGCACCATTATAGCAGCCATGCTAAAGCAGCCCTGGGTAATATTTGTGGAGTTCAAGAGTGTCAAGTTTGACAGATATTAGCGCTTTACATACACAAGAGCCCAATAGTTATCATTATTCTTTTGTGAATGCATTAGATTATAGATAATTAGCAAACATGTACATGTATATGTACATGTACATGATTATACTTATTATGATACACATGTACTGTACTGTCTTTGGTAGTTTCTATTGAACAGTTACTCATGTGTATATTTTAAATGTACAGTAGTGTCATAATGTTTTTCATCTTTCTGAATCTTTGTACAATTTCCTCGTTTTTATATTAGACTACCACAACTTACATGTACTTGTATACTAACCAAATTGGAGAGAAGTGGGAAAAATGAAAACCTCAATATGAAAGCTGTACCGCAATATATTTCTCTCTTACAAGAAATATGGGTATTTTTACTCTCATGTATGAATACAGGGTGCTGGATTCATGTGGTTATTTGTAGCGTGTGAATAGTTCATGTAGATCCTACAAGCGGCAATCAAGTAAGGCCCTGGGATTGACTAATGAACCACAGCTTGGGAGATGAACCATAACTTTTAAATGTAGGGCTACATGTAGGTCATCTGAGAGAAATGATAGTGTTTAAAGATTTTTGTAAATTTAAGGCAATATTTCTGTAAAACCAGCAACTTTAGCTGTGCATGAAACTTTCCTGACTTTTGCGAAGACATGGAAAGTCAGTATGCAAAACTTACCGTTACATACTTACATGTATATGCTGTAAAATTATTGAATTACAACAAGTAATTTTTGCAATATTAAGTACATGAACGTTTCCGTGCTGCTGTCATTGGCAGTTTGCAAAAGATTCATGTTACAAGAGTTTCTGGTTTTAAAGTACATGTATGTCATGGTGCATTCATGTGCAGTTACTGCAGTACTGTACAAACTACTACCGTGCAATCCCATTTTTGTTAATGTACAGGGAATTAGTTAACTTGACCATATCACTGACAATTTTGAATATTTGTACTATCTCGTACAAATTTAGTACAGAAGTAGTATGAACTCTTAAACTGTACATAGTGCATTTACAGTGACGTTAGAGTATTAAGTGCCTATTCCATAAAAATATACCTTGTAAAACTTGGACTTTGCTTCCAGACAGTGTAAATCCCCTTTGGTTTATCAGAAGGTCCCTACAGGTACATGATAATTGTGACGTACTGCATGATAACTCAGATCATGTGATCAGTCTTGACAGAAGACAAAAATACATTCAAATTATTCATTTTTGCTGACATACATTGTATGTAAAATTCTAAAAAGTGATGACATCATGATGATTTTAAAGCTGTAGTCGGCAGATCCAGGATTCTCTTTAATTGAGGGGCCACGATTACATATATTCAGTATGGGCAGATTTGGGCAGAGGGGCATCTACCCCTTTGCCCCTTTTGCCTGCTGCTGCTGCTGGGTTTTATTTTGAATCCCTTTGTACTTGAAGTGTTACCTTTCAGGTTTTTTCAATCAACCTTTCTTGAAGTTGAATAGGAATTCCAGAACTACCGTACCATGTATTCTTGCCGTGTATACTTTCTTCAAAAGAAGACTCTAATTCTCATCTCCAGAAAGTGGTTTCTTTTGTAAAGATCAGTCATGCTTTAATTGTGTTTGTGGCCATTGTGTGAGCACAAACCGGTTGTAAACAATTTGATCTGTTTTCCATCCGCAAAATATAGGGTGTATTCTGGAAATATCTGAATAGATGTGGATTGGAGAGAGTGAGTTAAAATATATTTTTTGTTATCAGCTGGATTTCATTGGCCAATTTAAGTAGTCTACAAGTACATAGTATGTAAACAGGGTTAGATGGTATTGACATTAGATGGTTATGGCATCATTGGGGTTGAGTAGGTGGTACGTGCTTAGGAGGCGTTGCTGTAATTGCTTTAAAGTTCATAGCATTGATTTATGTTGTCACGTATTACACGTTTCATAAATGATCTGTTTGGAGGCAGAAGGGCGTTAACTGTGTGTAAAGCAATAGGAGTTAACACCTTCCTGGCTCCAAACAGACTACATACATTGTAGATCCATGTAGGAGTATGAATACCATAATATGTAACCATTAAGGCCGTATTTTGCTAGTGTAGATGAATTCCACCAAAGTTAATAGTTGCCCGACATAGAAACCATTGGAATCTGATAGAACTATGTATGATCTTGTGAACATTGGTACGTGTACATGTATTGTATTGTAGTTCATTTACATGTTCATGTTAGAGAGGAAAACTAAAATGTTTTATACATGTATTAGTTGTTTTCATTTTAAATACATTGTAGGTTAATTGTAAGCAAAATGCATGTTTTTTCCTTCATTTTTTTCATTTGCTAACTCTTTTTAGGCAATTAATTAACAGCAGTGACCAGTAGTGCATATAGCCTTGTATTGCTGCCAGCTTCCACTAATTTAATGGCATTTCAGTAACATCACATTATTTACACTTGAATACAATTAACTTTGTAATGAGAGTAATTGAAAACAGCTCACCATATGTTTTACACAAAGTGTAATTATCTAAGATATATATTTCTTTTCTTTATAGCTATAATACAAACTAATTAGTTTCATGAAGGGAACATATACATGTATGTAGGATCATCATCATGTACAGGTATGTAGGATCATCATCATGCATCAAATGATTTGTGTAGAGTGTAACTGTAAAGGTTTAAGAAAACATTTCCTAAGGTGAAAATATATGGAGAAAAATAGTATAATCGAAGCAATATCAGAATTGCAAATTTGTGTTTGACCAATGAAAGATTCAAAACTTATAAACTTATTCAAAATCCTTTTAAAAATGCGCTCAATCTTTGTTTCTCATTTTCTGCTTTTAATATAAACCAACTTGATGCCAGGGCCAATTTCAATATGAGGGCAGTATTTTTGACTAGACCTCGTTGACTGGATCACAATCCTCTGAATCAGGAACATGTTTCGAAGCTTAACTTGTTATTGGTTGTGTTCTGATCAGGATATGAGAGCTATCGATGTTTTATTAAATAGTTTGAACGGAAGGTACCTGGTTGTAATGGATGTTTTGAAAGGATGTTCACATTGTGCAATCTGTACCGGTATGTGTAAATTGTAGAATGGTTTTTAATGGATATGTATCGTCTGCTGAGAGCCAGAAGGGCAATGAAATGTCACTTTTAAAGGTAAAGACCAGTTATATGGTCATGCGATTGAATTGTGAAAGAAACGTTGTGGAATCGATCAGAAAAGGTTGATCATCTAGCATCTAGCATCTGCAAGGTTCTGGAATCATCAAAATGATAAGAAATTTGGCCCATTCTTCGTAAAGTTACAAGCACTATACACAGAAAGATGTATATGGGACTACCCTATATCTCTCACAGGACCATGAGAGAAACAAATTTACCAAATATATGAATTAGTAGGCGGTTTCCCGGCAATTTTTTTATCATCATGTATTAGTCAAAACATATTCTTTCACATGATTGGTAATGAGAGCTTCCATTTCATTTTTTGAAATTGGGGCGTTACCAATACTGGTCTTTACCTTTAACACAAGATTTAATTTTCTATTCAGAGTTAGAAGGGCATTAACTCTGTCTTAATGCCCTTCTGGCTCCAAACAGATAAAATGCCCTTTTGTATCAGCAAGCAGCAGATGAAATGCTCACGTCATGTTTTGAAAATGGAAAGATTGACTTAGAAGTTAAAATGTTTAGTTACAAATTGCCCTGTGCATCATTATCAAGGCTGAACCGCTTCTTAGTGTATCAGATGATGAAAGGTAGAAAAGGGATTAACTCATATATATCCTACAAATCACACAGAGTTAATATGATTTTGGCTCTCAACATGCTCTGTGTGGTTTGACTCTCAGCATGAAACTGACTTAATTATTCCTCTAGGATCTTTCCCTGTTGGATGCAACAAGGACACATGACATATGACTTGTCAAAATTGGTGAATAACAAACAATACCAAAAGTGTATAGATTTTTATTTTATTTTGTAATTACAGGTACATGTAAATAGTGTAAAATTACAATTTTCCGGTAGGCATATGTGCACACGAAACACCCTGGTTAGATGTTTTTACTAAAAAATGTAGTTGTAAAATAGGTAATTTTGTTCTTCTTTCTCCAGTGCATTAATGCACTCAATTTCACAAAATACACAAACTACCGGTAGATATTATTGCTACGCGGGGTACATTTATATAAGGACAACTTTTCTTATCATCAGGACCATTTTTTTGTGTAGCTAGGAAGTATACATAAAAATATGAATATTTGGCTACTGGAATTAAGTGAATTGTAATTAAGTCAATTCAGAACAGTAGAACATTAAATAATATTGGTGTGTCCAATTAATGTAATCTTAGATTGCTATCTGTATGTACATACATAACATGTGAACTTATTCCATATGTCTGCTTGTACTGTATTCATAGGAATCAGTGGATTCAAAGTCCTGCAGTCTTTTCAAAACATGTACAGAATGGCAAAGAATTATGTACATCTCATTTTTTCTGATGTCGTTTTGGTGACTTGCTGAGCAAATATTAGTATAACCTTGAGACATGCCTGGCTAGGAATAGGATCTTACATACATTATACATGTACCAGTCTGAGGCTCTGAGCTACAGAGTGTTTTTCTATCAATACATCTTCCATATATACCAACAAAACTTGGTATAACATGCTAGGGATGATACACCACAACATACAGTGCTGCCAATATGCTACTAATTAGAGGACAATGATAATTAAGGTTCTTAGTCTAAGTTAAATAATAGCCAATGATATACATTTAACATTTAAATTTTTCATATATATATACCCGTACCAAGTTATGTAATTTTTATATCAGAGCGCCAGAAGGGTCTTAAATCATATACATTTTGTCTGTAGAGCTACATGTAGAGGTTGTGCCTTTCTGACTTTCAGCAGATGTTTTTTAAATAAGGTGAGGCATGTTGAAATAAAACATAAAATCTTTGAGCAATGTCAATCTGAATATTATTTGCATTCTGGAATGAAAGGTATGCTTTAAGTCATATCATACAACACAGAAATAAGTTACGCCCTTCTGGCTTTTAACCAGCCTGACAGATGATGATAAATCACACCTTAACCATGAGGTATGTCTACATCAGCTCGAGATTGCCAAATAGCCCGCTTTTTCTGATTTGGGATGTTAGCCCGAAGTTACAAATCATGTCTTCATCAGCTCGAGAGACCTCAAAATTAGCTTGAGATATTTTGCTCAGCGTTCGCGCATAGTGCGAGTCTTCGGGTGGACAAATAGCGGGATATTTTGCAAACTAGCCCAAGATACATGTAGATGTACATGTATCTTGGAATGATTATCTTGACCAAATATCCCGCTAATTGCAACTGCGAGCCGATGAAGACGCAAATTAGCTAGATAATTTGGGATCGGGATAGTTAAAATAGTGGGTTATTTAGCAATCTCGAGCTGATGATGATAGGCCTATGGAGGGGATATTTCCTTGCCCAACCACTGACCCTGCTCCACCCCTCTTAGGTATGGCAGGTAGTGGCTTACTAGCTGGTACATGTACATACCAAGTTTTATGGTATATACAGTGTATGTAAATATAGGCCTACCAACAAGGTACTACGAGGTTTTATAGTTGCTCCATTATCCTAGGTACATGTTTATGTATGTGTAAGAGACCACTAAGGGTGCGTTTAATCGACACTTTTTCACCCTAGAAACACGGTTTCTAAAGACGTTTAGTTTAAAACGCAATGCGTTCAAGCGATTTTTTCGTCGGTCGTAAAAATAAACGTGTTTGAAAACACAAACATGAAACGCTGAAAAAGATGCGTTTTGTATCATGATTCAAAAGAATCACGGTCGCTAAAATTCGATTGAACGGACGGAGTTCTCAATCATGATTGTATGACGAAGCCTCTTCCGGTTTGGGAAAAACCGCGCGCCCGCTTTGCATGCAATTTGCGTTCACCATCATGGCCTGTTCCGTTATGTTATTCCTTGTTTTTCCTTCTATCATTTTTTCTTTCTGTCTTTCCTTATGTTATTCTTTGTTTCTTCCTTCTATTCTTATGTTGTTCTTTGTTTTTGTTCCTTCTATCACCTTTTCTTATGTTATTCTTTGTTATTAACATTCTATCATTTGCTCTTTCTGTCTTTCCTTATGTTATTCTTTGTTTCTTCCTTCTATACTTATGTTATTCTTTGTTTTTTCCTTCTATCACCTTTTCTTATGTAATTCTTTGTTTTAAGCATTCTATCAATTTCTCTTTCTGTCTTTCCTTATGTTATTCTTTGTTTCTTCCTACTATCATCTTCTCTTATGTTATTCTTTGTTTTTATAATTCTATCACTTTCTCTAAAGTTATTCTTTGTTTTAATCATTCTGTTACTTTCTCTTTCTATCTTTCCTTATGTTATTCTTTGATTCTTCCTTCTTTCACCTTCTCTTATGTTATTCTTTGTTTTAATCATTCTATCACTTTCTCTTTCTGTTCTTCCTTATGTCATTCTTTGTTCCTTCCTTTTTTCACATTCTCTTTCTGTCTTTCCTTATGTTATTCTTTGTTTCTTCCTTCTATACTTATGTTATTCTTTGTTTTTTCCTTCTATCACCTTTTCTTATGTAATTCTTTGTTTTAAGCATTCTATCAATTTCTCTTTCTGTCTTTCCTTATGTTATTCTTTGTTTCTTCCTTCTATCATCTTCTCTTATGTTATTCTTTGTTTTTATAATTCTATCACTTTCTCTAATGTTATTCTTTGTTTTAATCATTCTGTTACTTTCTCTTTCTATCTTTCCTTATGTTATTCTTTGTTTCTTTCTTCTATTTTTATGTTATTCTTTGTTTTTTCCTTCTATTACCTTCTCTTTTGTTATTCTTTGTTTCTTCCTTCTATTCTTATGTTATGCTTTGTTTTTTCCTTCTATCACCTTTTATGTAATTCTTTGTTTTAAGCATTCTATCACTCTCTCTTTCTGTCTTTCTGTCTTTCCTTATGTTATTCTTCGATTCTTCCTTCTTTCACCTTCTCTTATGTTATTCTTTGTTTTAATCATTCTATCGACTTTATCTTTCTGTCTTTCCTTATGTTATTCTTTGTTTCTTCCTTCTATCACCTTCTCATTCTTTGTCTTATTATTGCGAGCTATGCTCAAAACAGCAGTCGACAGTCGGCCGTAAACAATTCCAGAAAGCGCGCGCCGAAGTTCCTGGGCCATACTGCGCAGTGTGATGCGCAGTGGTTTGGCTCGCAATGAGCTAGAATCAGCGTTGATGAAAAACCGCTTGAACGCAAACCGCAGTGATCTTGCTTTTTGTAACGGCGTTTTGAATTGTGATTCATGTTTGTGATTCTAGCTTCGAAAATTCGATTGAACGCACCCTTAGTTGTAAACTAACAGTTGCATTTGAAATATTTACTGGTAAGATGATGATTAATAGACATGAGGTCCCTGGGAAAGACCACTTTTTTTTTTAGTACAGTGTATACAGGCAAAATAAGTCATACTTTATCAAAAATTCCTGATCCAGGAGAACTTTTTGGGAGTTTTGTATTATTTAATAGAGCACATGTTACATTATCATAATGATTTTTTTTTCTGACACAGAGGAAAATTAATGATTTATAATTCATATTAAATACCTACTGAAGTGAAAAAGTCATAATAATGACATATAACACGGTATTCCTTAATTGAGATATATCAGTGCTCTTGTGCAACTTTTATTTTGATCGGTCAATAGCACCAGACAACTTTTTTCACAACAACAACAATTATATCAAGTATGCCCCAACGAAGATTCCTTACACCTTGAATAATGCAGGATAGTTGATGTACATGTATAAATGCAGTAATATCGTTGCACGCCTCCATACAGCATCTTTTCATGATGTCATCTGTTGTTTTCCTGCACGATGGTATGAGAGCCAGAAGGGCATTAATTCATATAATTTGACATATAGAGGGTTGATGCCCTTCTCTCTCAGCAGACTTGATTGTCTTGACACCTTGGCAAATGTAATATGTACACTGTAGGGAATTTGTATTGCTCTCGCTATCACAGCCTGTATATCATACCTTGTGATATCATATATATTATATGTTGTTTTCCTGTAGGGAGGTACACTCTAATTATGTAAACAGTTCAAGGGCACTATTTACATAGTGCCTCTACAGTGGTGTAAGACATCATGAAGAATCTTCAGGCCTTGTGTACAGATCGTAAACATTATCGTTTAGAATCTAGTTTCAAACAGAAGTCTGTATACTGTTAAAATGTGTTTAGTTTTAAGTATTTACTGTAAGGTTGTATTCACAAATTATTGGTTGAAGTACGTGTGGTACATGTTTAGGCTTCACCGTCAAGGTTTAAAGTCATACATTTTTCTTTTTATATATTTTAGATTTTTATATCACTTGCTCCTTGATTGGCCAAGTATGGAATTTTATAGGGTACTTACTACTTATCGTAAGCTATGATCATAAATCCATACTTTAGGCTATTGTGGTTGTAAATCTCACACTGCTTTGTTCCATTGTAACATTGATTTTCTATTGCTGCTATTATTAGGTTTATATGCTTTTCATATGTATGTAGATTGATTATTTAAAAAAATGTTACATTTTACGTACATGTAAAGACAATCATAGAAGAATTCCAATAAAAATTGTCTGTCCTATAAAAATTGGTTGGTATTTATAAAATTGCATATATTTCTGTCTGATCTTTAAATTCATTAGAATCGCTTCCTCATCCACACTCCACTTGTCTACTGCACTTCACTTTCAAAGCTTACTTTCACAGCTTACTTTCACTTTCATAATAACATTGTTCTTCTGAGAAATCGCAATCTCACATTTATCTTAATTGCAATCAACCGGCTTGGTTAGATTTGCACAGTAACGTTTCTTGCTGACCATTTCTCGTTCACTCATAACTCATTTGCAACATTAACATTTTGTGTACTTCTTGTTCTAGATATAATTTGCTGTCACAAGTGTGCTAAATAATTCTAACATCTTTTCTCACTATTAGATGTATAGCATTGCTTCTAAAAATATATATTAAGCATAGATTAAAGCTTTTAATTCCTAACATACATATGAATAAGTGCTAAGAAGGGGAAAACTAATCACTGCTTGGAATATATTAAAATACTTTATATACTAGGTGAACAATTGGATGATATACTAATATTTTGTAATTTGTCGAATTTATAGTCTGTGCCCAATATGCGGCAACGTGTGTCCTATATTTGGTGACAATAATTATGTTTGGTCATGATATTGGTGCATTAAACATTTCAGTATAACTTCGTACAAATTGTGTAGCCAACTTTTTAATGGTGAAAAGAGGAACTAACTATGTGCCTAGTGTTTCTAATCTTATTCTACTTCTATAGTTTAAAGATGATATAATAGGACTGATGTCTTCATCAATTTCCTTTTTGTGTTGACACGAGCCAAATTTAGAAATCATTTCTGAGCGATCAACTACTCCTTCCTTTGATAAAGCCAGAAAGGCATTATTTCCTATCATTTTACAAGAATTAGTACCTCTCTTGCTCTCAACCCCCCTGCTACATAAATGTAGGAGATAATGTTTGAAAGTCAATTAATGTATGTATATGTTGTATTTGAAAGTGTCACATTTCATTGTTGTAAAATTTGAAAGAGCACATTTTCTTTCAATACAAAAGTCTTTCTCTGTTTCCTCAAGCCTTGATGCATACAAATGTTTGCTATTAATAATATAAATACCTTTGAGCACCTGAATGTACTTACATGTATGTACATGTATGCACCATGAACATATTCAACATACTGTATACCGGTATATCAAGGTTTATAAACAAACAAAAAAGAGAAAGCATTGTGTACCTGGCCCTCATGTTGAAATGACTGATCTGCCTTTTGATTGTGAAGGACGTTTCCCTGAAATGACAAAACCTTTTTTTATAATTTTGAAATTGTTTAATTAAATCATTAATCATTCATGTCTTAATTGGATTCAAGATGGGAAGCAATAGATTGGGTTGGAAGGGTATACCAAACACAAGAGCAATCTGATTGATTTCCTCAAATTATAGAACAATGTATGTCCAGAAAAAAATGTACTGCAACTCTCTCGTAATTACCTTTCCCCCAATCTTGTTGATTTATTCAAAATTGTATCCACTTACGGGGTGTATTTTACCCTCCATTGATAAGCAATTTTATTCAACCACAAATTCCCCCAAAGCACTGGATTGTACTTTTTGGAGCAAATTTATGAAGCCTTTTCTTCCTTAAATGCATTTAATTTCTTTTTGTGATCGAAGATTATCCAATTTGAATTTTGAGGGATACATGTACTGTTCATTGATGAATATGAGCTCAATCAAATAGTGCAATTTTTTATTTAGGTACAAAAAGAAAAGAAAATGAGAACATATTCAGAGCTTCAAATGTCAAATTTGTGATCTCTTTCATATAACCTAATCAAAACTTACAGAATTTATGGAAGATTGCTAGGGAAGTTCAATTCCTCTTTACAAGGATGCGGTTTGTCATTATTAAATACAGGTGTACAAACAAATGCATTCAGATGTTCAAAGGTCAAAGTTTACTCATCGTATTTTTGTCATTTCTTGTTTCAATAAATGTTTGAGCTGTTTCCATGTTGTTTGTCTCTCAAAATGTTCTCCTCTTCAATTTTGATTCCTTCTCTTCTATTCCATCTTTTAATCTATCATTCTTTGCCATTCATTCCATTACGCATTTTCTTTCCAAACAGTTTTCACATGCCGACATCTTGCGGAATTCTTCAGATTTGGTAGGTGTTGATGTATAGTGACATGTTACACCTTCTCTTGCAGTGTATAGTTCATTGGTGTTATGACCAATGAATATAATTTTAAATTACCAGTTTTTAGTTCATTTTCATTTCGATTTTATGAAAGTTTTGATTTTATTTGGAATGACTGAATCTCCTTGAGTAATTGCATGAATACATCACTTTTCTTTTTGATATATCCATTCAATGAAAGATGGTACCACTCTTTTGCCTTTTTCCTATTTTTGACGTTAGCAGTACAAGCACAGAGAACAGATGTTTTTAGCAACAAGGAGATATTTGAATTCATCAATTTATACTTATTGCCTTTCTCCTAATACTCAATGGAGACAGTTTGTCCTTTTTCAAATAATGAAATAGAATTATCTTTAAAAAATACAATTTCTTTAAAGGAAATAGGTTCTCAAGACAGAAGAAAAGGGAAAAGCTGAGATTATTAACAACAAAATCAACTTGATTTGGAGTGCATGCAGCATGTGTGTTTTTCCATGTATTCACTCGCATGTCATATTTTGCATGTCATATTTTGCATGATGCATCATAATAATTTCACCTTGTATGTTGCACTCTTCACATAATATCAAACTTTCCATCGAATACACCGATGAAACTCTGACATCCTGGAGCATAATCAGCCCCAATTTATTGATTTCCCCAGTAATTGACTACTTTGTGACATTTGTGAGATTGATTTGACCGTCTACTGCCAGAGCATCATGGTATATCGGTATACTAGAATGCAAGGGCACTGACTCTGAAAATGGCAACTTTTCATTTGAATCAGCTCTTAAGAAACTGAAAGCTATTGGGTCCTACTGTGATACCAGTAGCAATTTGTTCGTTCAATATCTTTTCTAAATCCTTGAATGTAGCCACTTTCAATAAAGAAGAAGAGAAAAGAAAAATTAAATAAACTAAAGTAAAAGATGGTCTTGGTAATCGGTGACCACGGTGATTACAGTCACCCGATAACTAATTTGAAACAATGAGAAAGAGAAAAAAAGTGCATGCCAAATGGAGAGAGAGAGAGAGAGAGAGAGAAAGCGAAAGAGAGAGAGAGAAAGAGGGGGGGGGGGGGGAGATAATAATATACAGAATAAAAGTATTGGTTATGTATATTTGTAGTTAAGAAATTTCATGTCTTTATCTCTTTTCTTTAAAAACACAAGGAGAGTTACTATGTAAGTACTGACTTCTATAGTGTTCTATAGTCCAGTGCTATATTCATATTTTTTTCTTTCTTTTTGATACATCTACAAATACTTTGTATTACTTATTTTCTTTTTCAACTTATTTGACTCATTCTTTTTCAACTTATTTGACTCATTCTTTTATGAACCAAGTGCAAATGGTAACATAAGTTGGAACCTTTTTTGTAGTTAATATATATTTAGAAGTTGTGTTTGATATGCTTTCTTTTGCATTTCAGCATATTCAATTTTTTTTTTATTTAGAATATTTTTGCATTGACTGTGCATGCATGAAAAGATATCTGATTACATGTAGTTATGTTTATATTTTCTTTTCATCTTTGAAATCTTTCTCAAACTGTTTTGTTTTTGTGTATATTTAAAGTAGGGTTGGCTTTGAACAAATTGTATTTACAGTGATTAATTTTATCACAATTGCATCTTATGGATACTCATTTACAGATTTTTAATATTGTTTTTACATGCATGGAAAAAAACATACTTCAGATTTTTTTTTATTTTTGGGGCCTTATCTTACTTAAATTTATGATTTTGTTTAAATGTTTGTTCATGTTACTTTTACTTACAAGAGATTGTGCATGACCGCTTATATTAAAAGATCCACTCATTATATATTTTTTTCAGATTAGACTGCAATTTTGTGATAAAGTGTACATGTATGTATTGCAGGGTGGAATATGACTTCTAACTTCACAGGGGTGCATTACAAATTCTGCCCCCCCCCCCAAAAAAAAAAGAAGAAAAGAAGTACATTCTGATGGTGCTAGCCTATAGAGCTACATGTAAGGAACATGTATGCTTAAATGCTTATTTGAGTCAGGGAAACATATGGGGAGGGGGTGCATGCTTCTCTTTGGATCTTGCACGGATTTGAATAGCATGATATTTGTAGGAGAGAGACGCTAGAGAATTATTGGTTTTGACTATCCATTTCTCTTATTCAAAAAATAAAATAAAACAGCAACTTCGGTTAAACTTTACTCATATGTTTCCTGTCTCTTTTTCAAATCCCAATGAACAAAAAATATCAGAATCTGAACGAGGAGATTGTCTCAGCCACAGCTTACGTCGAGATCTTCCTACGCTCCATCTCCGATCCTCGCCTCATGAGGGCGTTTCTCAGGTATCTGTGCCTTGGCTGGTACGACAATACCACCATCATGGAGTCCCTTATCCGCAGGATAGGAACCAACTCAAAGGTAATGTTTGATTTCCATGTGTGTGCCCCATTGCACAAACAGAAAAATCATAACCCTCTTGAATTTGATGTTTTTTGTGCTTTTTGTAACTCAAAGAATGGAAGATGGACTTGTAGAATTAGGGCCTTTTGTTGAATACTTTTAGGTAGAATCTTTAATATGTCGCATTCTTAAGAAACATAAATCAGAACAAATCGATCATTCACATACTTAAAATATTGCAAAACCTTGTAAAGGTATGAATAATTGAGTTGCTAGCTATATATTACAAAACATAGTGGCAGATCTTTTATTTTTTGTTGGGAGGGGGGGGGGGGGGGGTGACTTGTACATATGTATATAAGGTATAGCAGATTTTGGCCAGAGGATCGCGGCAACATAATGCCTGCACCCTGGTTCTGCAGCTAAAATGCTAATTCTTGAGTGACAAACCAATCATGATGAAAAGCTACAGCAGAAAATTCTTATTGATCAATATAAGGATAGATGAGATGATTTTTTAAAATCTTGGATTGAATTGATTTAAGGATACATGATATCTCATATTTTTTTTCACGTTTGTAATTGACAGCTGAATCAGTTAATCGTATTCACTATGATTAAATCTCAGAGTTTTGAAACAAGTAATTTCAATAAATATGTAAAAAAAATGTATATCCCATACTTGCACTCTTCATTAAAAAGTAGATGAACCTATATTATTGTACACCTGGGGCCCATTCGTAGAAACCGTCATAAGTCTAACTTTTTGACTATCACATTTAAAAGTGTGTTATAGAATTAACACGCGTTTCAATGGGATAGTCAAGAAGTTAGACTTATGACGGTTTCTAGGAACGGGCCCCAGCACATTCCAACTCAGTTGACTATTCTCCTCCCAGGCATAGATGATGCCACATAAATAACAGTGAGGATAACTTGTCACTATTTTGTTCTTTATAAATGTTTCAGCTTTGTGTGGTGACGTTATCTCTGTTCAACACTCTGCTAGATGTCAATTGTGAGGACATCATGGTGGAACTGATTCTCAAGTAAGTCCTTTAAATGTGATGTCCTTTCAGATCTGTCCAACATGATTAGGTTAACTGACACAACAAATTGCCACAGAAAAACTTGAGATTTTAAAGAATAGCAAGAGGAAACTTTGTAGAGGCCAACAATCTTGGCTGAACTGTGAACACAACAATTGCCCTTATGGGTACTCTCTAATATTTCTGTTCCTGCCTACAAAAGTGCATAGGTCGTATCTCATTTTTATTTTGATGCAACTGCAGTCATGTGACCATACTGCCTCAAAGCTCTGACTCTGTACAGATGTCTATCTTTGCAATTGTTGTTTGATCCGTTTCACACCGGTGTCGGCCTGTTCGGTGAAATTGGGATATCAAACACTTTACGGCCCGTGTTTGAATGGGTCACTATATGTATGTGGATAGATGCTTTTTCTTTTCCAGAGAAAGTTAATTCTCTTTTGTCTCTCATAACTTCTTTCTGTTAAGGTACCTGGTGCCGTGCAGCCATGTCATGGCCAGTCAGCGGAAGGCCATCAGGGATCTAGATTTCTATGGAAAATGGGCTGAGAAGTTCATCTCCCTAAGTCCTGTATGCTGCAAACCACTGAAGGATACGAGCAAGGACAAGGAGGGTCACAGAGACAGCAAGATGGACCCGTCGCCTCGAAGCCGCAACATTTCTGATATTGGAGATAACCACAGCAATGGAACACTAGATGCTGTCCGGCTGACGTCAAAGGAACACGTTGTGATCACTGGTTCAAATCAGAGCTTGAACAATGCAACCAGTATAGACAGCGACACCATGCAGCAGAACGGACATGGTAGACTGAGCCCTGATCCATCGGCCGCAAGCAATACGAGCAGGACCAGTGACAGTGACACGTTATCCCAAGCCAGCAGACTTTCATCTGAGGAATCATCTGTGTGTGAGATAGAATCTAGCCATATAGAATATTTACTAGATGCAAGACACGCTATTATAGAATGCAGTAAGTCCTGCAAACATTGGTCAGCGTCTTACGACGGTCTGAGCCCCGCACCGACGATCCTGAGCCCAGATGTGGAGAGTACAGGGCCAGGTGAACGATTTAGATTTAGTAGTGTTCAGAGTACCGGTAACAGATCGCTACAATCCACACCCCGTCATGAATCCACTGCTATGAGTATGAATGAGAGAACGTTTGATTCGTCCAATGAACAACCTCTTAGCAGGTCACATGACAGCGATAAGTACAATGCGTTGGAAGGCACATTGTCTTCCACCATTCAAGAGGTGCTACAAATGTCCATAGGAGATGAAAATGCGAAAAAGGAAGATGCCGATAACGACGTGTCACTCGCAGAAATTTTCCAAGGTGAGAAGCTAAGTATAGTTGAACTGGTCGACAATATGGACAAAATGAAGACCAATGATGCGGAGGAATCGAATGAGAGCCAGGAGGAATCCAGCCAGGGAGACAGCGATGATAGAAGTAGTAGTAGTAATGCAAAACATTCCTTGTACCGAAAAATGGCCTTGGACCGCAGCGACGTGATGTCTGAAGAGAGCAGACTCTCCTCGACATCTCGTAGTCGACAGGACTCTGAGTTTGAGTTTGAAGAACCTGGTGTCTTCTGGCAGTTTGACTCTGATCTGGAAGTAACACCAAACAGGCGAATGTCAAGTACGGGTGGTGGCGGATACTTTTTTGATGAGCCGTACGAGCAGCTGCATCCAGTGAATTATAACGGTGATTTGAATGGCGGTGATGTGCTCCCCCATCATAATGGATTCCTGGACAACGGGGAGTTCCCCACATCCTTTCACACCAATGGCACATCCAGCTTAGCATCTCCACTTTCCTTTGATGATCTCGATGAAAACCACTTCACGTTATCGGATCCTGACACGCCCCAGAGTGGGGCTTCATCAGGGAAATCAAGTCCCCTCCATGATGGGGAATCCCCAAGGAGGGCGGGGCCTAGGACAAACTACAATCTACCCCGCCCTGCTGGACTACCGTTGGCATCGGTAGGTAGTCCAGGAGCATTCAGCCCAGTCGGCAAGATCACAGGAGGACCCACCATAGGTAAGAATCAAGGGTAATTCCACACAAGATATTTTTGACATTTTCTACCATATGTGACCAGGCACCGAAAAACTACTATAAAGTGGCATGGTATGATTCATCAGTTTGAGTGCAATAAAGGTGTATTTGGTCCGGATGGTCAAATTTAATTTAATTAAAATTATTTTAAAAAAAAATCATATCTGGCACCTGTTTGGTGGTTTTGTGGTCCTGGGTCACATAGATGTCACAAGTATTACTGATAAATGAATATTTTCCAGCCTTCTGACCATACCAGCGATTAGTCAATAACGGTATTTGTTTTGTGGTCATTATGTTGACACAGGTACTAAATGAGTGAACAGATTGTGAATCATGTGTAACTATAATAAATAATCATTAACCGATATCGTATTAATAAAAGCTAGAGATTGCTATATATACAAACCTTCTTAGTTAATATAATTTGTTTTAAATCCAAATTTCTTTTTCTGTGTCACTCAGGTACTTTTATGGTGACCATCTTCGCCAAGCTGGATTCCATGATGGAGAACTCACTCTATGTTAATCTGCTCCTGACTGGCATTATATCCCGGCTAGCCTGCTACCCCCAGCCACTCCTACGCTCCTTCTTACTCAATACCAACATGGTTTTCCAGCCCAGTGTGCGTTCTCTCACTCAGGTGAGTCTGGAAGGAGTCTAGTGGAACATGTGGCCAAATTCTTAAAACTAACAATGTACTTGTGATTGGAAGCTAGTGCAAGCAATAACATTTTTTTTTTACAGAGTGAATTTGCTTTCACCATCAAACAGTTGCTTAATTTTCCTAAATAGTCTCCTGATAGCTGGGGGCTTTTTTTTATACAGAGAAGTTGAGCTATTAATTTTGCATCTTTTGATTTCTTCACTTCTTGAGCCTGAGTTTACACCTCAGTTGATTTCAGGATTTAAAAGAAGAAGTAGTGTAATCAATAATAAATAATGAACTTACTTCTACTGAAACTAGTTTGTCAAGTTTAGCAGCATTGTGACTGAACCTCTCTCAAAAGCAAAATTAGAAGAGTGCCTGGATTGAAAACTCTTTTGGATACCTGGGCCCCGTCTTACAAAGAGTTGATATTAATTGCAAGTTATCAATTGCAACTGCTGTATCTACATAAGAGATAGAAGACTGCAAAATTGTGATTGATTTGGATCAATCGCAACTCTTTATAATACATGGCCCTGGATATGCATACCATTGTTTATGGATTTAGTTTAGATTTTGTTGTTTTGTATCCAATTTGCCTTATTTATTAGTAGAAATTAAGGATCTGTGTGTTATAAGATTTGTAAAATGTGAAGTGTGGTATGCTTTAAAATGCTTGCGTTAAACTGCCATTTTTTATCTTGGTAAATGTGAACAAGCCTTTACTCAGGTTGTGATATCAGTCAGGAACAGACTCAATATCTAGACTGCTAAGGTGTAGAAGTGGGATTCCCTACAGGGTTGCTACCCAATCAATTTAATTTAATGTAAAGCCTATCTGTAATAGTTTGGCCAGGAGGGATTAGACCTCCCTGCATGGTCACTGACAGGTGGTTACCTCATCAAATCAGCTCTCAAATAACATAAGAAAAAGGGGACCATGGGGGACCAACGGTCACCGCTTAGGCATTAATTGCTATGTAGAGGGCGCAAGTAGCTATAAGTAGTGCAGTGGGGCTTTAAAATCATTTTGGTTCTCATCCTTTGTTATGGCCTTTCATTCCTCAGGTCCTGACATCAGTGAGGAGCCGACTGGACGCCTACGCCGCTAAGGTGGAGAAGTGGGACACCAACCTTCACCGAGCCAAGCAGTACCTGACGACGAGGGAGTCCCCTGAAGAGGAGGGTCCAAACAAGGACAGGACCTGGTCCATGGTGGAGGAGAGAGACAGGGTCACACTCAAGCCAAGGAGTGGTACCCTCACCACCATCAAGCAAAGTATATAGTCAATCCCGCTTTCTATTAGAAACAACTCAAATCAAAGTAATACAGTCAAACCTGTCTATAGCGACCACCCAAGGGAAACACAAAAAGTGGTCTTTGAAGACAGATGGTCTTTGTAGACAGGTTCCTTTAGAACATGTTTCAATGAGAAACCATTTTCAAGGGAAACAAAAAGTGTGGTCTTTGTAGGCAGGTGGTCAATAAAACAGATTTGAATGCATTATGAATGTATAGCTGCAGAACTCTATTCTCAAAAGAAAATACCCATAGACTTGAAAGTTCATTTTCTATTTGTTTGCCAGATTGTACCCAAGATATTGCTTTTCCTCATTAAAGCTCACTTGTATTTTTTGGTAAGGCTCCAAATGAACAGTTGATCCAGTTGCATGGATTTAAGCAATCCTGAGGGAAATTTCTGTGAAGTGCGCTTATCCCTTGTAGTTATTACTTTATAAGCTGTTAAAAATTGGAGATGGGACATTAAAATATCTGACTCATGTATCTTTAGTGGAACTATATATGAAAATACTTCATCCAAACTCCTATTCACTTCCAAAACTAATGATTTTCTGTAACGCATACACTTTTTATTATTTCTACACATTCCAGTTACTCGTCGAGGGTCTCTGAGCGACATGTTCCTGAGGCGTCGTAGCCGCTCCATCAAGACTTCAGAGAAGCAGAAGCTCTCTGCCATCCGTGAGTCAGGGGTCGGGAGCAGCAACAGCGGGGCGATGTCGATGGAATCGTCGGCCCACTACGAGTCGCTCAAGTCACGCAATGCCGTCTACAGTGCTGTGGTATTGGATGAGTTTGTGAAGGAACTCGCCGCGTTAGCTCAGGAACATGCTGTGTTATCCGTTGAAGATTTGTAGAGATATTTTGTGGGAGGATGGGGGTGAAATCCTGTCCGCTAGTAGCTGTTTTATGGCCAAGGTACACCTTGCTAATACATTACTACAATTTGATTTTTAACAATATTCAAAATTGGATTAGATGTTGAATTTTAAAATTGCAAAATCCTGATTAACATCCTAAAATCTCACTTATGAACATTAATATGGAAATTGGAGGGCATTTGGAATCTTCCGCTCCTGAGGAAAGCCCCACCTGGCTTGAAATGTTGGTGATGCCACACTACTGTAGTTGCATGACTTGAGATCAATTTGACCTTTCCTTGTAAGCCATAGTCACAACTGGCCATGCAACTCTCTGCATCTGTTCAATAATGGGTTTTGTAGAAGATCCCGTGTCTGACGTACATGTCTGCACATTTTTTTCCTGGCATGCTGGATCGTAAGTTTTGCGATATCATCTACAAATAAGCTTTGTACTGTGTTATATTGTTTTGCTTGGAAGGTGCTTTTTATATATTAAGATATCAAAAACATTGTCCTCCATTTATTAATAACGCAAATTGATTTGCCAAGCACCGATTTGTTATGCATTTATATTTTAACTTCCAATATCTTGGATGCCCCCTCTCCTTCCGTCTCTCTGTCTCTCTTCCTTTCTCTCATATTTAATTTCTCTGTGGCTCTCTGTTTTCTCATTGTACATCTGTTTATTTCTCTGTCTCTTCATCTTTCTCCCTCTCTCTTCAATGCCTCTGTATCTCCCTCCCCTGTAATGTCTTTCTCACTTTTCTCTCTAGCTTTTGGACTCTTACCCAAGTTCCAAGTCTAGTTCCCTTTCTTTCTTTATTTCTCTCGCCCTTTCTCTCTCTCTCTGTCTCTATCTCTATCTCTCTTCCTCTGTCTACATGTCATGTAATCTTGGAACAACTAAAGACATATCCTTCTTTCTCTTGGCTATCATTCAAACACCAGTGTAAGACATGGAGTGGATGTATTTAATGGCAGATCTTGTACATGGAGAACAGATTTCATCTTTATCCTCTATACTACCAACTGTAAAAGTTGGTGAAAAAGAAGTATTCAAATCTCAGGAATGTTAATGATGGGAAGGTATATATTTGTACCAAAAAAAAACAGAATAACAAAATGAGTGAAGTTTTTCAATTATGGTTGAAGTGTTAATCAAATGTGAGCTTGATTAACTTGTTATTTGATGAATATATTGCTTGCATACTTTTAAATATAATTGATACCTTAATTTTGTTGATCTATGTGGGATTGTTAACTTTGCTGTCTGGGGTTAAAGTATTCACTCATAAACTTTTGTGTAAAGATTTTATAAACCAACTATTGACAATAACAATTTATAGGGAAAAATACTAGCTTGGAGGTTATTCTTTAGTTGCAGTGTGGTTTACATAGATATTAGATTCAGTTTTAAAATGGAACAATTAATGTAGATCACAAATGCTCACGAAACTCCATGCTGAGATAGGTAACTGCTGTAAAAATGTCCTGGTCACAACATTCTTAAATATTATTATTCTACTTAACCATGTGTGCCATTTTCTGATGTAAATCAAACAATTAATTCAATAGAAATAGAATTTCTTGTATCACATGAAATCTATATTCTTCATATACATGTACATGTCAAGAATATTTACATCACACAGCCACATTTTAACACCCGATTGTAGACAAAGGCAAGATATATTTAGACCATGACAAAAATGACTGACCTTTGAATGTTTCCATTGGCAGAATACAATGCAATTATTAAAGAGGAGGAACAAAGAGCTATACAAGTGCAACACATACGCTATACATATGTTATGCATGCATTTATTCACATTCTTTTGCAGTTTGGAATTAATTGAAAACATCATCAAATGGGCTTCATGTAATTATGTAAGTTAATGAAATTCAATAATATTACTGCAATATGTAATTTGATTGCAATCTTACTGAGAACTTCCTTGACAAATTTTTAAAAATCAACTACCGTATTTCATATCTATCATGCACTAGAGCATTTTAAAAATAGCACTTGTTTCAAATTATAATGGCACATGACAAACATAATGTTAATGTTTAAATTGTGGATTAAATTTCAATAGTAAATTAATTGTTTTATATAGTACTGAAACACCATAACAAATGTTGAAAAGTAAAGTAAGCACAAATATTGTGATTTTTAATATTTGGATATATATACATGACACAGTCACCACTTACAATACACCAAATTTTAAATGGATTCAATATATTCTTGGCCTTATAAAGATACTTCCATCACAAAATTCCATGTAATTAACGGGAGGAACCAACAGCTGGAACATATACAGATAACCAGTAGAGATACACCGGTACCTGTGTATAGTGTGAAAATTTGTCTAGCACTACAATCTACTGACGATATGATACTAGCATACTATTTAGATAAAGTTATCATTATTACATGACATTGTTATTCGCACTCGTGATATTATGAATATGAAACTCATGTGCATGATTTGGTTGAACCCATGTTTGATTATATACATTGTTCATAATTGAAAAATTAACCATTAACAGGGTACAAACTAAACAACAAATGAAAAGTGCCAGAATGATAATTTGTGATCCAGTGCGTTGGCAAAGTATGGTTTAGCTCTAGTATTTTCTGCCTTTCGATGTATTTGAAAACAATCGTATACAGAAGCTAAATCTTTATTATGTAACAGAAATTATCTCATTTGCTTGTAATTTACGTGTTACAGGCATCTGATAATTCTGTGTATCTGGTCCATGCTGATTTCTCAGTAAGACATCCATTATGGACCCTAGAAAAGTTAAATAGACACTTGAAATTTGTTCAACTATTCCTTCACTCCAAAGGCCTATGAACTCATACACTCTCTGCAAATTCTTCATGTATACGATCGTGAATCAAAATATATATCACTATCATTGCTGCATTGTGTAATAACGAGGGAAAAGGGCTTCTAATGTACAGTTCATGTACATTTTTCAAGGTCGATGTTGATGTTCCCCTTTCTCTTTATTTACAGCAATAAGTGCCTTAAAAATTGCAAAGTCAAATCTGAAAATCTTATTATTGTTAAATACTTGAAGTGTCTTCTCCTCTCCACTTATTCTAATCTTTTCTACTAGCTACAGTCACCAAAAACATAATTCTCAGGTTACAAGAAGGGTTTATATACTTATTAACTGCTCATTGTTGCTGCGCATCTACTTTGCACTCCAAAATAATCTGTTATCATGAGCCTTTTTCTATATACATTTTGATAGAGTGGATTTTAGTATGAAGCAAGAATTCCCTTTCCTTTCAGCTTAGATTTGTGAGTATCTTGCCATTAATGGACTATAATACAAGAAATCTTACAATTTTTTAAAGGCTTTCCAGAATTATTCATGAGCACTTTGAGGTTTATTAGTCGATAGGTCAATTTGATATGCATGTGGCATGTAAAACAAACTATTATCCTGTTTTTCCATATCTCAATTTGGTATCACGTTTCTACAAAAAATGTTACAGTCTCCTACCCTTATCCTTAAACTTGCCAAAATTACAAGTGCTTTGTTGAAAAGATAACAGATTTTAATCTTTGAAATACGACATGATTTGAAGTGATATTATAATAATACATTTAGGCCACTGTTTCTTAATGAATTACTGCACAGGTGATTTCCATTTATTTGCATAATATGACTTTATGCATGAATGTATAAATGAAAAAATGAGAAAAAATATTTAATTAATAATTATTACAGAATGTGAACAATTCTCTTCAATATTAGAATTGGATTTATGATGATTATTGTTTACTATTTTGAGATGCATGGAGGAATTTAATAATGTATTTTGATAATTTTTTTAGAAAAAGTATGATGCTGGGTCTGTAAATATTTTTGCAATACATACTGTACAGTTCTATTTTTAATGTGCTAGAAATTTATATAGGCATGGAATTATCAGGAATATGACGTGATCAAAATGTTTGGTTCTGTTTTTTTCCTACAAATTTCTAGGAGGCAAAGGAAGAAGTATTTTGTTGTAACTTGAACTTGTAAATGAAATTGGGCATAGTCTACTTATTTTGAAGTATTTTGTCTTGAAAGTGTTGTTTGAAGCGATGTCTGATAAAAGAGAGAACTGAATTAAATGCAATCTTTGATACTGAGAAATATGCAAATGTATTACATTCTTTAGGTTTACATCTAGTTACCATTGCACACAAGGGTTCTAGTTTTTCTGCAATTTAATTTTCAACTTTACTCTTATTCATTTATAAAAACAAATTTACACCAGTTTCAGTAAATCCCTTTCACATATAAAACTTTCATGTCCATGTAGACACAGAAAATTGTTTTGAAATCTATTAATTCTGTATAGTTTTTTATACAGTCTTTTCAGGATGTTCCTGATATACTTACAAGTACATCTTAATTGAACTGTGATTTTTTTTATTTTAAATGCTTTTAGAGGGTGCATATTCTACAATTAAGATTTGTCCATACCTCCAGTCAAACGGTATATATATAACAATGACTGATCTGTCATGTGAGGGCATTCCCTAAATGACTTTAAAATAGTTCTGATTTTATGGGCATTATATAATGTTTGATACACTTTACCGGATGAAATCATAATACAAGTCATGATCTTCTTATTGAAGACCCGTTTCCGACCTATAGCCCTCTGAGGAGCAGCAAACTATGAAGCACTTGCTATTAAAGTGCCAGGCTATGCACTTGTAATAGCTCCCTCTTGCAGGAGACACAGTACATTTTAAGTTTTTTGAATTTTGTGTTCTCCAAAGATCTCTTTGATTGTTAAATTGCACTCATAGTAGGCTTATGACTATTGATACAATAATTGGGGAAGATGCTATTTTATGTGTTATCTTTTGATATGAATATTTCATAAAACATGACAAGGATGACGCTGGTTTATGACATTTTAAATCTCTGTTGAAAGGATTGTTTTGGAAGCATAATTGTGTAGCTGAATTGTATTCAATATTTCTAATCTTATAATTTGTAATAGAGTATTAGTATTTATGTATCTATCAAGTTCATAATGTCTTTTTTCAAATTTATCAATACTGCTGCATTTCTATTACCAAGTTGTACAGGTGACATTTTAGTATAATTTCCCTTTCTCTTTTTAGACGTAGTCGTCTAGATGTGTATTTTTATATTGTGTGTCTTATAGTTATGTTACTTTTAGGAAATCGTCTGTACCACTTATGATTATTAGCCTCTTTTTATGTACCATTTTAGTTTATATTAGTATGAGTAGTAGATGTATCGTATCCAGATTTAAAGAATCAGAAAAGCAGACTGTTGAAAGTTTGAATGAATTTGTAAGAAAATAAAAGAGTTATGAATTTTGAAAGGTTGTAATCACTATACCTATCACTATGGGCACTTCAAATGGACTGAATCGGTGTAGTGTCACTGTGACGTAATGCCAGACAACCTTCTCATTTGTTCTACACACAATGTTACTAAAACATCTTTTTTTTTCCCTCCAAAATGTATGACTCAGGAGGGTCCTTCTTTTTTAGAAGATCTACATGTATAACAATATTGTATGTTGGTACATAATATTTTGAATAGTGCTCCAATGGAAATGGTGCTTGGGAGAAAAAACTTATAATAATGGTATTTTTTGTACATGGCATATGGGAGAGTTGTCCCTGACTATGTCACAATCCACTGACCAAATTGCCACTATGAGATTCACACAGATGTAGTGATCTTCTATTTCTGACATTCATAACTCTCTTATTATTGGTCTGATTAATTTCAAACTGGCGCCATTCAAATAAACTTATTTACAAGGGTTGGATTGCCCTTTAAAGATGCTAAAATAAATGTCCTCAATATTGCCCCTACTTCAATTTTCAAAAACTTGCTCAAGTATCTTCCTTTATTCAAGAAAGATAAAACTTCTCTCTCATATGCTTTTGCATCAAGTTATAAAATATGACCATTTGTCTGGACGTCAGCTGAAGAGTTGCTATATTTTATTTTGAAGTCTGTAGAAAGGTGATTTTTCTTATACGGCAATGGACAATGAACCAGAAATTGTTTCAACTTTATTTTTAGCGTGGTTCCTCTTTATGGTAATGGTTAACTTAAATACATCAGAAATATCATCTGCTTGGTGCTAAAAGGGCATTAATTCTGTGTTAAAAGTATACACGCTAATGACCTTCTGGCTCCATACAGACCACAAACACTTGTCTTGAAAAAATTGTCCTCTGAATTTGCCTCAAGGACCTGTCTGTGAAATAGAATACTAAAATCATTCTTGAGAAACACTTGGGGAAAAATAATCTCTACAAAATTGCACAATATACTGGTAGAACATTTACCCAAAGCAATTAACCATGGAATGCTATACACTAAGTAGTTGATATTAATGCAGGTTCATATTCATACATGAGATGTCAAGTTGAAGGCATTGTGAACTTGAAGCTAGCTAGATCTTCATTTGGTTGTTTTTAATCTTTCCATCCTTACCCCCTCCTCTCTGTCTACTCTGAAATAGTATTTTCACACTAACATTGTACTGATACATAAAATTCTTTTCTAATAGCATGCTTTTGAAGAGTGGTGTTTTTATGAACTCTTTTCAAAGAGTGTTTTAGAAATACATTTCTTTTATGATTTGAGTAACCAAGTGAGATATTAGAATTGCAGAGAGTAATATTATACTTCATTCTCATATTATTTTTGATTTTTTAACACAGTAGCTTCTACTTTTATGTATATAATGTACACAATGTTGAGATATTGCATTTGAAGGATCAGGACTCGTGTTGTATAGCAGATTTTTTTTAATGGAGATTTGAACATTTTTATCTAGATTATGGTTGGAACCAAAATAAATTACATTTAATTCATGACTATTTTGTTTGTTCTCCATTTTTTGTTTGTGTACTTTGAAAAAAATATGTCTCAAAGGCAATAAAAGATGTATATATTAAAATATGGTGCATTAAATTGTGCACATTTAAGAGAAGTAACCTAAGGGGAGAGAGAGAAAGAGAGAGAGAGGGGGGGGGGGGTGTGGGGAAGCATATATGCCAGAGAGAGTAGGGAGAAAGAAAGAGGGGAAATCATTTAGAAATAGGGTAATAACTGCCGTATGTAAAACAAAGTATTGGATAAAAATGACAACAAAGAATGTGAGAAAGAATCGTATTGGTTAGATGAACATTGCATTAATATTTTGGGGTGACTATTTGCAGTTGTGGTCTCTAGACAATCATGATTGCTTTGTAAATATATAGTGGCAAAAATACTAATCACCCATTAGGTGTTATTGCTTGAGACCATTATCAATTTACTTGTTGAAATTAATTTGGAAGCCTGCCAAGATTTGGGTATTTACTATTACCATGTTTTTGTTGTTGTATGTACTTGGTATTGTTTCTCAGTCTAATGTCACATGTGGTTAATTCAGAGATATATTAAATTGACTTCGCTATATAGACACTAACCTCACAGTCCAAGAGCAGATCCATAGAGTTGGGGAGGGGGGGGGGGGGTGTGCTCCAAGTTGTACGTCCCCCTTTTTTATTTTGTGCAAACTCCCATTGATGTGCTATTAATTAGGTTCATCATCATCATCATCATCATCATCATTATGGTATGTAATAATTGAGAAGCTCCAAATTTATTGGTACATGTGTGTCGTTATTGTATAGGCTGCCCCAACCCTATAAAAATTGGCCTTCATTAAAAAAAATTGTTTATCATTCATGTAATTTTATTCCAAATAAAAAATGTATGTATTAAAATTAGCTTGTCATCATAAAAGGTGGTAAGGCTTTTTGCCATTAATCTATTTATCCTCCTAATTTCCTTCAATTTTCCTTCACATTTTCACGTAATCTTCCCTTTGACGGCAAGGGGGATGCAGATACAGATGCCACCCCCTCCCCCAAAAAAATAAAAAATAAAAAATTCTTAGCTTATCATCATAAAAGGTGGTAAGGCTTTTTGCTATTAATCTATTCATCCTCTTAATTGGTATAATCTTTCCTTCTATTTTCTTCATATTTTCACGTATTCTTCCCTCAGTGACGGGAAGGGGATACAGATACAGATGCCCCCCCCCCCCCCCCCCCCCCCCCATCCAGATGGCGTGAGCGCGTTGATGACACATCCCGCCATGTAATCAGCTGACCGCTCGAGTCGAGTCGCGAATGTAAACAAACTTCCATTATGCTGAGGACGAGCAAAGCATCGCAAAAGCATTTCCTTAGTACGCCGCTCTGCTCCGTGGATCAACAACTGTTGCAGCGCTCGACTACCGAAAAGATCTGGTGCAAAGGCCCGGGAGGAGAGGCATTGTTTTCGCCAATATTTTGCTTTATTCTGTGGATTTATAATCAAAATGTCTGAGGAAAACTTCTTCGATAATCTAAAGAAAGATGTGTCTTTCAGTGGAAACCGTGAAAAAGAGGCAGCGTGCCTGAAACGCTACAACAAAAGAGGGTGAGTAGACCTAACCCCTTTTTTTTAAGAGCCTTGATAATTAATTTGTATAACCAGATTTAGAGTGTACGCGTGCAGTGTGCATTAGACGGAAAGCTTCAGTCAATTTTATTAAAGAATTTCCCATAAAAGACGGTTATATTTAGATGTAGAAGAAACTACCAATGTTATTGGATGTTAACTCTTATTTGAATTTGTTGACAACAAATTAAGGCATTGCACTGTCCTTCTCCTTGTTTTCAGTGACAATGCCAATGACTAGAAAATTGTAACCAAGTTATTTAAAAGTGATGTTTGATAAAGAGTAATTTATGCATAATTATGTAGATCTAATTCAGTACGTGTATTTTAGGTCGACGTCTTCGGTTGAACCATGAGTTATATTGTCACACAATGATTTAGTGCAATAAACCCAATTTCCAACGCTACATTTTCATTTTCAATGCATTTATTAAACGACAATCTAGGCCTATTATAAAAATGCGTTATATAAATGTCCGGAGTGATTAACTTTCTTTCATCATACGCCCATCCAAGCAAGGCTTTTATCTAATGGATTTTGAACAGTTAATTAATTACAAATAATTTTATAAGCAACTTTGGCATGTTATTGTTCTAGTCTGGCAACTGTGCTCAGTCACCAATGACTTTTGGTTGTATAAATACTATAAGGCTACATGTATATTGACTTTTAATGTGCATGTTACTGCAAAGCTTGACTTCTCTAGCTCATATGGTAAACCGCAGCATAAAAAAAAACACCACCAAAACATGTACAGTGTATGTCAACTGTGCACAACTAAGGTCCTACAGCTACATGTACAAGTGTGTTTATTCACCAAGCTGCGTGTTATGAAATACATGTACATCTGAAGCTTATTACACTTTGGGCATTACCTTATGTATAATTACAACAAATATATGATATTAAAATAATAAAATAAAATCTGCCATTGTTTACCACATCATATCTGAACGAGGCTGTAGTAGTCAAAATACATTTCTAATGGATGTACCCAGTTTTCTTCCTCTAATTTTTATATATTAAACAAAAAATAACTTTGAAATATATCTATGAAATGATTTGTACTCAAATTTTGATCTGAGTCTAAAATACTGTATGGGATATCCTAGTGGGAGAAATCACATGATAAAACTGCATGTACTTTGTACGGTATTTGACCCATAGTGCATTGTCAATTGTATGCAAATCATGTTGAAACAGAGCACCTCTTATTTCCTTGACACATGCAGACGTATAGACTATATTTGTACAGTATGATTCAAAGAGGCAATTGTCAGGCTATTGAATTACTCGAGTCAAGAAGCTTGTGTATTGACACAGGCTTTGAATTTATTCAGGGTGTATTTCATATTCTGTTTACATGTGAAGACATTTCCTTGCTACAAAGATCTGTATTTTATGCCCCCCTCGCCCCCTAACCAACAAATAGACTTATTTTTCTGTCTGTTTACTTTAATTAAATGTAGAGTACCTCTACCTTTACCCCACTTTTTGGAGGATAGTCTTGGAAGTCGTGCTTCCAGTAGAAGTCGATGTACATGTAGTCATCTTGCTCTGCTGCTTGAACATTTCATTCCACTTTCTTCACTATCTTCTCCTGCTCTTTACACTCTCATTTTCTACCTTATTTCAACTATAATTTATCCACTTTATTTCTTTTTCTAATTTTTTCTTCTTTTTTCCTTTTGTCCTTTTTTCTTTTTTTCTTTAAAGGCCCACTGCACTACTTGTAGCTACTTGCGCCCTCTATATAACAAACCATACCAAATCGGTGACCATTGGTCCCCCATGATCCTCTTTTTCTTATGTTAACTGAGAGCTGAGTTGATGAGATAACCAGCTGTCCAGTGACCTTGCAGGGCAGTCTAATCTCTTCTGTAAACTATGGCAGATACGCTTTAATAAAAGATGCCTTTAATCCCCCCCTGTTTTCTTCCTTTCTTTTTCGCTCCATCAGATCCCTTTTCATTCCCCATCTTTCTACCTTTTTTATTTATTTTTATTTTTTCATATTCCTTTCTCTCATTGTCAATCTCTTTCCACCCTGTGGTCCCCTTTCTTTCCTTTTATATTTCACTAATTGACTTCTCTTATGTTCTTTCTCTCTGTTATTTCACCCTTGATAATTTAGTAGGACTACATGTATGTACATGACTACCAGGGCTCAAATTAATTTTTGCCCACGGGGGCTCTTCCCCCCAAAAAAGAGCCCCCGTGAGCCTTCTCACGGGGGTGCTTTTAGTGCTGACGGGGGCTCTTATTTTAATACAAATTTCCATTGAATTGGTACCCGTGAAACTCCTTGGTATTTTATCATTATCATTTATCTAAGTCGGTATTTTTCCTCTTAGAAATTTACCTGTTACATACATGTAGCTGTTATTGACTTTTATCCCCGTGAGGACATTTTCTCCATTTCTTCCCGTTCGGAGCAACCTTATTTACATTCTTTCTTTACTTTTAGTCTTTACCATATCCTTCCAAAACACAGGGGCGGATCAAGCTTTTTGCTAAGGGTGGGGGGGGGGGGGGGGGGGGTACCCCAAATACGATGATTTTTGTTGTTGCTATTTTGAACCCCCGTGAGTGGTGTTTTCCTGGCATCTACTAACATGCGGATCATCTTCCACGAGCCGCGAAGCGTCGAGGCGATTTTTTGGTGTTTTTTTGTGTTTTCCTGGCATCTACTGACATCTACTAATACTGTGTACATGTAGGTCTGGACACATGATAGCATTTTTCTGTGCACTGCACATCACATTTTTCCTTGCAGCCCAAGGGGGAGGGGGGGGGGTGGGGGGAGGGGGGGGGGGTTAAACCCCCTAAACCGCCTAGATCCGCCCCTGCAACATCTTATGCCTTCTTCTTCTCAATATTAATTTACTGGTCGGGTTACATTATTTGCTGGTTTTAAGAATCACCAGATTTCAGAGGATTCAAACTTTCACAACGAAAAACTTGTTTTCAGTCCTTGCGCGATTGTCGATCTCCAGCTCCAGCAGTGATATTGGGCGTCAGCGTGCACACCGGTACTACCAGCGCAGTATAGCCACTGTGCTGACGGCCGCACCGCGAGCTTCCGTTGTTTGTATCGGGAATACTCGTAGAGATGGTAGAGAAAGCGCCATTTAAGTTCCATTTCATTAGTTTAAGGTTTGAAAATTAATACTCAATATTGTGTTAAAGTTATATCAGAAAAGATAATCTTAATTTTATAATTCCACGGGGGCGATTTTTAATTTTGCAATCGCCCCCGTGAGCAACCTGACGGGGGCGATTATGGAGCTCACGGGGGCGAATCGCCCACCGCCCCCGTGTATTTTGAGCGCTGATGACTACACATAAACATGTACGTGTATGAGTACACGTTCACATGCCTTTGTCGAGGACACTCATAAGAACAGAACCTTCATTTAGAGGACCACTAGCAAAATTTGGACGTCCTCGTTTCAAGAACCCTGTAAATTAGTCAAAATTTGATGCCATATACATGTACATCATAATGTATAAGGGTATATACAATGAGGTGCATGTGCTCCAATCGCATGGTTATGCAGTTATGCATTGAATTTCCAATTTTTCCTGGGATGTTATATTTGTACAATGTGCCCAGGATATCATATTCATACAACGTATCCTCAAATATTTTTGAGGATGAATATGATATTATCAGGTGCAATGCAGTGAAAAAAATACACGGGGGCTCAGAGCGAATTTGCACCCGAAATGCCCAAAAGAGCCCCCGAAAATCAGAAAGAGTTCCCGTAAATTTGCATAGAGCTCAATGCAAAACAAATTTTAGAGTGTAATTTTTATGCAGGTAAGCTTGAAAAGTAGCCCCCAAAAATGAATATTAATTTTTTCCCTGGTGCAATGTACATGGTCATAGATTGAGCCAGTCAAAATACTAGATTAACTTTACGCGCTTCATTTAGTAATACATCAACAGTATATGGCCATCTAGGGATACCATTACTGTTTAATCAAATTGGGGCATGTTTGATCTTTAAGTTTGTATTGTTTTTAAAGGGATACGGGTGAGTGCCCGCCTGATTGGCTGGTTGCTTTCCAATCCATTAATGCAGCTCAGTGTTACGACTAAATTAGTACATTATGAGCAACTGGATGGGCAGCTGGCCAACACTAAAAATTAGTGATCATGGTATTTGTTAAGGGTAGTCTCGAATCCAGGCGATGACAAGAGGTAAAACTGCCCAAAAGACAAGAAAATAAACAAGTTATGCCTGAAAAGAAGTCATCATAATGCCTATACTGTACATGTACATGTTTGCTAAAAGTCGATTGATTGGTATTACACTTGAAGCGTATCTGAACTTTGACCTATTACGTAAATGTAGTAGGTCCATAATCTGAAACATGTGCATGTACTTCAACCTCTCCATTGGCTTCCCATAAAAGAAAGCATTCTCTCCTAAATCCTTCTGGTTATTTGTAGAGCCTTCCATGATATTCCTTTTATTTGTACTTATTTTAAGTTTAATAAATATCATGTATCATTTATTTTGTAAACACTGATCTAGATGTAGTAAGTAATTTATGAAGAGTACTTAGTGCCAGTTATTATTATCAATCATTATTATAATAATTATTATTATTATAATTATTACATCTACCTGTACATGTAGAACAAAATTGTATTTGTGTGTTTCTATGTGTCTTTCAAGTCATGAATATTTAACGATTATAAATTCAAATGGAGAATGAAAAAAGGAAAAACAAAGGAAAGATTCACTCTGGGGTAGTTTTTGTACAAAAAGAACTGTTGCTAGGTCAGAAAAAATGTACATATTTATAGGCAATTTTGTTTGTGGTGATTTGCACCCTTTTTTTATTCTTCCCTCTTGCCATATCATTAATCTCTTTCTGTGTTCTTGATCTTCTCTTCTTTCTTTAGAGATGGTGTGCTAGACCTAGAGGAGTTCCACATGATGAGCCTGGATCTTTTTGTAGAAGATGGCGAGAG
>JAVYIG010010615.1:0-67686 GCA_035222895.1 Strongylocentrotus droebachiensis | reverse complement strand
ACACATGTCTTTGCACAAGAATATTTCTGTGTAAGAGATAACTATGATATTAGTATATGATATTAGTGACGCCAATATAGGCGAAGCCTCAATGTGATGACGATATGATGACGTTTAAAATGATATTTTTTCTTTACTATTTGGAAGGAAACAGAAAGAAAGAAGAAAAAAAATGTCGTTTGAAGGATAAAAACGTTTTCTCCGAATGATGGGATGAGAACTGCCGTGATAGCAGACAAACAAAATACAAGCATTTAATTTCACTGCTC
Organism: Strongylocentrotus droebachiensis; assembly: GCA_035222895.1. Taxonomy (NCBI): domain Eukaryota; kingdom Metazoa; phylum Echinodermata; class Echinoidea; order Camarodonta; family Strongylocentrotidae; genus Strongylocentrotus; species Strongylocentrotus droebachiensis. The sequence goes on along the minus strand of JAVYIG010010615.1, from coordinate 67,417 downwards.
GATTATTGTAGATCAACCAGATAAAGTTTACCGATTGATTTTCGAGAGAAATTACTTGTGCTCTTCATAATAATGTTTTAAAGAATAATATTCCTTTAAAGAATGACATTCCTTTCCACAAATACATAACGCAACATACACCGAGATGAATTCCGTTTTAATACGACCTTGTCTTCCTAATTAAATCCCTTTCTACACGATATTATCACAATATTGCCAGCATAATTGCTCCATATCCAGTAACCATGGTAACGTGTTATAATTCAGATTGCCCCTTCATTGTGGGTATTCTGATTTTCTGTCACTCAACCTACTTTAACGGATGGCTCAGGAATCAACAAGACACGGATAATACTGATACCTATTTTTGCGCGCTATCGGCGTCAGCCTTCTGACACCGTTACCATAAAATTTTGGCGGGAAAACGCTCATCATTTTACGAACGATTTATCACCCTCAATCTCGTCTGGTAATTTAGACTTTTCCCGTTGACAGCCGTAGCATGCATCTTCAGATGGAGTTAGGCCTATAGGTATTTTTAACTTGACATCTCTATACGTCCTTGGGCTGTGAGTCGGTTGGTAATTGGTGATTAGGCGTACCATAATTTACACGATGTTGTGGTGGGAAGACATAAATAATGCACCAAGTCTGTTATTAATTAGTCGAGACAGAAACTATATATTTTATCTCTCACTCTTATGCTAAGTTCACACCGACGCCGAATTGATGGCGCATTAAATCGGCGAGCAAAGCGGCGGCAAAGCGTAACAAAGCTTAATTTAAGCGTAAAGACCGTAATAGAGCGTGAGAAAGCTTTGAGCAATTCGGGACATTCGGCAAGAGCGCCAATTTTTTTTAAACTGTTTAAAAATTTGAGGCGATCTGTCACGAATTGCGTAAAGCGGGGAGAGCGTATTAAAGCTTATCAAAGCGTCACAAAGCTTATCAAAGTTTTGCTCAAAGCGTAGGAAAGCTTAACAGAGTTTAAATTTTTGGCGCTCTTGCCGAATGTCCCGAATTGCTCAAAGCTTTCTCACGCTCTATTACGGTCTTTACGCTTAAATTAAGCTTTGTTACGCTTTGCCGCCGCTTTGCTCGCCGATTTAATGCGCCATCAATTCGGCGTCGGTGTGAACTTAGCATAACATATCTCAGGAGATCGTGAGATTTTTTGAAAAAATGACGCCGAATTGATCGCCGACTTAAAGCGCGACATTCGGCGTCGGTGTGAACTAGGCATTACTAACTTTTGTTGTTTTTGTTTTTGTTGTTTTAGTTTTTAACGTCTTCCTTCAAAGCCGTTTACAAGGAAGAGTCTGTTTGAATCTTTATAAAATGACATTTTTACAAACTCAGCTATCATATTAAAACGCTGACGCTACTGCGCTCCACGTGTCAAATCAGTCTTGATGTCCCCCGAATAAAATAACAATTTCATTCGATTGTGCTACTGTAATTGGTCTATCTCCTATCAACTATTTTTTGGCACTCTCAAAACGACGTGCAGGAGCTGTTTCAAAACAACAATCGACCATTAGCTTCTTTTACTTGAACAATAGGCCTCTCTGTTTCTTTCCCGTCTATCTGATCGTTTTAATTTGTGCTTTGTAATAAAAGATAAATTATTCGATTTTGTTATTACAACACAACTTATTTGGATGTCTCCCCATTTAAAATTGAATTCATATTACAGTAACAAATTGAAGATCAAAGTAATAAATTGAAGATCAATTTGCCTATAGAAGGTAACATACATGTATCATAAAATGATTTTTTTTTTAAACACCTTAATTCACCCAAAGAACGAATGATCTAGTCTGTTATAAAGTCAAAGTCAACATCACATTCAATTTAAGATAGAGATCTATATGTTGTAGTGTAGACTTGGCAGAGTGACGCACTGTGTTTAGTATGGTATTGTAGGTGTGTTTGACTGATGTCTTTGGCTGGTGTCTTTGGCTGGTGTCTTTGATGGAGACTAGAGGTCATTTAGAGCGCAGCCTGACCGACCCCCTATGCTCTTGATGGTAGTGTAACATCTGTCTTGCTTGGTAGGAGAGGAATGCTAGTTATTAGATGGGTATCTAACCGTGGGTCGTACAGCTTTAGCAATGCTTTAGCATTTATTTATTCCGCACTCCACTCCGTATCGTCATCAACACATACATCAGAAAGTGTATCATTGAATGAGATAAGCTTCGTCAAAGAAACATCAAAGTGTTTTGAGATTGGTGTATATATCACTCTTTAAAAGATGGGTAAATAATGTGCCATTACGGTGTTTATGTATCCACCCAACCGCCTTTGGACATCTCCTTTTTTAAAAGCCCAACTTGGTTAATTTTTTTGTCTCCATTTTGAAATAATCATTCATTATTTTGACCCTAATTGGACAATATATCACTCAAGTTGGGTGAAAAAGGCCCCAGATTTATTGGTTGGGAGCATTAACTTCGTACTGGGCGAGTTCTTAGCCAATATACATGTAGTGTGCAATGGGAACGTGTATTTTAAACTCGTTCCTTGCCCTCTGTCAAAGAACCTAAAATAAATCTTCGAGAATCATGACAATATGCATCCTAATATGGAAGACATTGAATTCCATGTACCAGGAAAACGATCCAGCTATCATGAAGAGGAAGCAAAATCTGGAACTAAATACAGAGGCATCGGCCTAAAATGCCAGCATTCGTAACCCGCCCTAAGCTATAAGACAACAACTCAAGAAGTTTTTAAGGTTTTAAGGTGTAAGCCTTGAGTGAAACAGAGTTTACAAGCAATGCAAACGATACAAATTAACGTCTTCACGTTAAAAGCAAAAATTATAGCGTTTATCGATCAGGAGAAATAGACATATGTAAAACAAAACTAAGGACTAGACTCGACACGGAGAACTAAGAATTATGCAAGAGACGAGAAAGAAGTAGAACAGTTGGTGAGACGCTGGTACGTTGATTAATGAAGGTGATTAAAGGAAGGGGGCGTAAGGGTAGACGCTTCATATTCCCAAGTTCAACAATGTAATTTTCTCACCATGCTTTTGAAAGGTTAAGGGGCAGGCAGTGGTCATTCTAACAAGGAATAGAAGTACATGGATATGTCGGTAAATTCGTACTTTATCTCAATATACCTATCACACAAAATATCTTACACAGAAAGGACGATTGTGATCAGACCGAAGAAAAAACTCAAAACGTCTTTTCAATTTTCGATTATTTGATTGGGTATCTTTGCCTCAAATTCTATTTAAACAATCCTGGATTTAGCTCATGCTAAAATCATAACTATGAACCTTTAGGTCAGTCAAGAATTCCATGAATTTTACAAGCCGATCGCCTGTCTGATTATCAAGATATTTATGATTGGAAATCGAAGTTTCAAAAAACGTTTTCCTAACGGTGTTTATAACACTGCAGTCTATCGGGGGGAAATGAGTATGGTAAAACCGGTCACTCAAAGACTTTCGCTTTGTTGAGGCACCTCATGATCATTTTGAAGCGCAATTGTTTAGGGCTTCAATATTACACCATATCACAGACACTGATAACACGTAGAGCCATGTATCTCAGATTTAACGTTGTTAAACGATGCCTTTAAAGAATGAGGAGGCGATGTTTAAAGCGATGTTATCTCTCGGATAATTAGTCAGATTGATTATTTTAATGATCTCCTGCCGTCACTAAAAAATACAACAGTCTGTCTCGAAGAATACTTTCGTTTCCTTTTCCACAGTTGCTTTCGTTTCTGTTTTCATTTGTTTGTTTCACTTTCTTAATTTTAATTTTCACTTCTACAATAAGGTTTTGTTTGTTTGTTCGTTGGCTATACGTACACACGTTTGAAATACGTTCTTTCTCAAGCAAGAAGTTCACTGTCAGGCTGAACACAATCACAAAGACTTTCGAAAACCCATTTTAGGCCTGTTCCAATAGCTTTGTCCCCTGACTATCATGGCTATTGAAATAGACAAACATTACAATTACGGATTTCATGAGCGAACGTGATTTCTATGGGATAAACAATAGTGTACTAATAAAAGCATTTTTTTTTTTTTTTTAAATAGTGTACTAAAATAACCCTCGCGTTGATTTCTTGCGTTGGAGTAGTAACGATTGTGCTGTTGTACGCGGTAATGGATACAGGGTTTTGAAGATTCCATGACATTTGCTCCGGCGACAATTGCTCCGCTGTAAATTTCATACACTAATCGAATGGCTAACTTCAACCCTGGATTCAACACTATACCCTACCCTAAACCTAACCCTAAACCTAACATAAAACCCTATTGAAACCCTAACCCTAACCCTAACCCTACATCTTAGACGAAATAAAGCCCGGAGCAATTGTCGCAGGAGCAAATGTCGTGTCACCGGTTTTGAAATATAAAAAGATGGCGCCCGTATAACTGTGACTACACTTTTACAACTAACTAATAAATAAAAGTAGAAAGCCCTTACAACTCGAGAACCTTCTCTTCATACGGTCCTAAATTGTTTTCGAGTAATATAATATTAGGTATGCTCCAATCAGTATCAGCGTCACCAGATCAAAATTTTGACTTTAACTTAAATTTTCAGATTCACTTTCATAATCGTTAAATTCTCTAATTCTCCCTCCCCATCTTTATCTCTCTCTCTTTTTCACCCCCCTCTCTCTCTCTCTCTCATTCTCTCTCTCTCTCCTCATTTAATTTCTCTATGACTCATAATCTTCCTCTAACTCACAATCTTTCTTTATAATGGCTCTCTGTTTTTATATATATATATATATAGTAATGAATTGTATTATATTGGGCTTTAAAACTTAAAAAGCGACACTTTTCTTGGCTTTGTAGTCCATGCTTATATATGAAATAAATACATAACCTGCACACGTGTTGCTTAGTCGTACATGTATCAACCCCGCCCCCCCCCCCCCACTCAGGTTTCGAAATGACCGCATGCGTGTTGCCAAAATGTCCTTTTCGTAACAAAAGAAAAAGGTCGACCCGTATTGACTTTACACACCGGACTTTTGCTAAAAAAAGGGGGGGGGGGGTGCTGAAAAAGGCTCGTATACAAAAGAAAAAGGTCGAGCCGTATTGACTTTACACACCGGACTTTTGCTGAAAAGGGGGGGGGGGGGTCGGTTGGAACAAGCATATGCGTACCCTAAATAACACTGAGTGGGGGGGCCGGGGTATCAACCAGGAAAGTGGGTAACTTATACCCGGCATAAGATCTACTGCGACACCCTCAACGTGAAACTATATCAGTATTTGGTTATATTTACTAAGTTTGTACTTCTAGACAAGCTTTGAAGAGTACTTGACCCTCGCAATTCATAAACAATTTAGGTTCAACCAAGAACGTAGCTTGATGAAAAAATACCAGCAAATTTCGAGGCTACCGTAGACAGTATCAAGTGGTATTATGATAGGAAATGATTGCCGTGGATCACTAATAGTACAATAGGTGGTCCGGCGACCATTGCCCTGCTGTTAAGTTCGTTCACTTATTGAGTTGCTAACTTCAACAATGGGCGAACAGTATCCTATTTCCAATCCTGGTAGGAAAAAGTAGAAGGTACCAGAACAAGAGAACCCCCCCCCCAAAAAAAAAAAAAAATAAATAAAAAATAAAAATAAATAAATAAATAAATAAATAAATAAATAAATAAATAAATAAATAAATAAATAAATAAATAAAAATAAATAAATAAATAAATGGGAGGGGCTCGTTAAGGTAGGGAGTGGGATAATACTGCAAGAATGTACTAGGATGGCAGAAAACAGAGATGTGTGAAAAAATATTGCAAACACATCCGAGCTGGGAGAAAATAACTTGATAAATAGCTAGGATCGTAGCAATAATTTGTCTCAATCTATAATACAAAACCCAGTCGCAAGTCCAGTCCTCACATTATATTTGAAATTAAGCCCCGCGCAAGTATCACCTGGGAGAGTTGGGATCACCCGTGGTTCTCTTTCATACACACATGGACCAATCAGTTAAGGTCTAATACCCTTAACTTGGCCTCAGACTTATATAAGTCCACTTACAAATGCTTTAATTGTAAGATATATAATTAATAAATCACAGGTGATGGTATATACAACAGTGCATGTTAGGCAAAATCTTTTTAGATAATATAAGACCCGTCTTATATCATATTCGGTAGAGATTCTTTGTCCCCTTGATTTGGTTTACAGTACTCACCTGGTACTACAGAAGTTTTGTTGTGGGTATGCCCTCACAACCGACTATAAAAGATCGAATGGAACGTTTAGTTTACCTCAACTGTATAAAAAAATAAGAGTATATTATAGGGCAGAGAACACACACACATACACACGCACTGACTTACTCACATCCCACACCAGAATCGATGTACTGCAGTTTGAAGTGGGACCTGGGATGATTATGTTTCAAGAGTTAACATAAATCTTCCAACAAAGTATGTCACAGTGAATTAAATTGTAAAATATATACCACTTCAATCTGAAAACCACCAGGGTGTAATGATTTGCTAGCGATGGAAGAAAAGTGTAAAGTAAAAAGATAACTTTCACAGAGGTGAGGGTGTTCTATCCAAGGGGGAGGAATGTATTTCATGCCCTCGAAATATTCCAGCCGGAGGCAAATAATGAAATGTGATTTCTGTATCGTGAATGATGGATGTGTGTTGGGCTGTGAGGGAGGTAGGTAAGCATTAAACCATACAAATCTTACAGACCTTATCTGATGGGCCTCTAGTTCTAGCTAGGCCTCTCCTTCTGTCTCTAAACCCTATTGTAATCCAACATGACATGTCTTGATCCATACATAAACAGCCATTTACTCAAGAAGCATAGAAAGAGATACTGTAACAGCGATACAAGTGATATATTTATAGAGATGTATAGATGTAATCTTATATACACCCTGCCTCATATCATCTTCACCGGTTTAAGCTGACCCCCCTTCAGTCGGCATACCTACCAGCCTCGATACGCTTTTAATTATCAGCGGGTAAGCGCACTGGGGTGCAGCGAAATTCTTCTTCCAGACTTGGCGCTGCTGTATGCGACACATTAGTTGTATGTACAATGTCATGTGGAGGCGATGGAAACTTAACTACGTCTGGAAGATTTCAAATCTCAGTCTCTTGGTGTCTGCTTTACTGATTTAGGAAGACAGAGCTAGGCATCCTCCCTCCCCTTCTCCCTTAATCCTTCATCATAGCTAGATACCACGGCTACGTCATCACTGGACTTGATCCTGGTGGAGGTGATGGTTCTTGCACATAACAAGTTTATAGGATAACCAGACACATTAATGTTACTTTGAAAAGGAATTTTCCACGCTTGGATGATAATATGGTGTAAATCTAATGTCTTTTCCCGCTGGATACGATACCGTCTTCCAAAAGTAGTCTGGAATACTTATTCATGGCGCTTTCATCCGATTCCATCTTGTGCTTATACGCTGGTCGTTTCATGGATTGTAATCTTAGGAGCAAATAGTTTAAAGGCGGGAAACCAATGTTAACTTTGCAGAACTTGTTCACCAAGTGTTGGAGTTGGTATGATTGTTTCAAAATCAGGACCGTGTTGATGTGTGATACGCCGATTACCTGTTATGTCAACTGCGTGTAATCAAGAAAGTGAACTTGAATTTCTTGTCGTGTGTTCTCGTTAAGATCGTCACTATTAAATCAACAGTCAACCGTGAGGGACCATCATTAAACCGTCTAGATTATGATGTATGGATTTATCTTTCTGGTCTGAAACGTACGTGATTCGGTCGCTAGAGTACGACGTTGATTTGATTGGTAACTTACTTCAAGATGTCTTCAACAAACGCAGCTGGAAATCTGTGTGTTTAACGTATTACCACGCTATAAGGTGACAAGGCCGCTACATAATTATACCTTCACATCCTCACCGCCATTTTGATTAATGTTTCGTCTCAAATGCGCTACCTTTCAAAAAGTATGGCCATGTTGCATATCGCCCCGTTTAGCAGAACAAACTACAATGGAAATATAAAGATTTAATCAACCCTTGGACATCGTAACCTGAAATTTAATGTTGTATTTTTGGAGTTTGTGTATAATGTTTCTTATTGTAACCGCTGTATGAAATGCCTGTCATAAATCACTACCAGTCTTCCACCAACACAGCAATACCAGGTAGCCTATTGGAATACCTTTCTGGAATAAGTTTGGATATACCACGCGTGTGTGCCTGGCGTTCCATCTATTTAGTCACCTGTTTATTCCATCTAGTTTGGCGGGAGAAATAGGAGGCCTCTTTCTTATATATCACTGAAGTCGTCTGCAGACGGTATATCATCATCAACATGACTTCGGGTAAGACCTTCAACTACATCCTAGTGATCTTTCTTTAAATATTAACCCATGTCATTATGTACTCTAACACTATTCTAATCAATCATTACCCATAAAGTTGATATAATCTTGATTTACTTCTTCTAACGAAATGATCGTATCAATTGTGGTTTACTCATGATAGATAAAGTTTATATTTTATCTGAACTATATTGATTAGTCTAAACATTTAAAGAGATTAATCAAGAGTGTAGTCGGCATCAGCTGCATGTGGTATTGATATAATTCATATTTCTTGCCTGTTGGAATAAAATTTAGCATTCGCATCATAAAAGGTCTTTTAAGAATCCCAGAATTTATTATGGCCCATTTGTAAGCAGTGATTTGTATTCTTTATTATTATTTTTATTATTTTTTTAAATTTTTGTCGGGGGGGGGGGGGGGGGGAGGGGGTAATACGAATCATTTTCCTTGGTACCAACAGTTTCTTTCAGACTATACTACCATAGCGGACTATTCTGAGCACTGGGTTTGCTCTGGGTTTTTTTTAACCATCTAAACTAAAAATTGACAAATCGACTTTCTCTATTGACATCAGAAAAAGAGTACTGTATTTCACGTTTCCATGATTCCATACTTATAAAAGCATTCTTAACGCCAAATATTTACCATGAGCAACGTCACAAATTTCTAATTATTTTGAAGCAACATAGGGATTGTAATCACAAGCAGCTTTAGGGGGAGGGGGCCAACAGCCCATGCCCCTTTTTAAATCAGTAAGGCATACCTCTATCATTATTATTTTACCCTTTTGTTTCCCGACCCAAATAGCAGCTTTAAAATCCCATATACTTCTTTGCCTTGTCAGAAAAGTATTGGAATTGTGTCACCTACACAAATCTGGTTGACCGCGGCTGTAATGACACGATAATACTTTCCTATCCAGACTTAACCAATATTTAACACAATTAAATTTACCATCTTTATTGAAAATTTCAAACAGTCCAGCACTATAAATCAACTCGAGGCTTTCAAATAAATCTTTATTTTCATTTTGAGGCAATAAAGAAAACGTAGTTATATCCGAATATTTTTTCATTTTTATTAACGTATTTGAAACATATTATACAAATAATGTAAATAATTGATAATCAATTGATAATCAATTGATACATACTTTTGTGAACATACTGAACATACTAATACATGAATCGTCAACAAACAGCGTATGTAATTACAAACCTTTTTCTCTTATGTTTAATTATTACATGGTACATTAAAAATAACATTTGCATAAAAAAGATCACAGGTCATTCAAATTTCAAAATAGAATAAACTCGTACAAAACAGAAAAAAAAGACACCAATAGAAAAATAGAAGAAAGGAAAACAAGAAACACGAAAACAAAAACAAAACAAAGCAAAGTTTTGTTTAAGTGTTACGTAACAGACATCGTTTAGGTTGGTCGTGGCTGCACCCCTCCAGATGGAGAACCATTTGTATAAAATTGTTAAGTTTTTTGCCACTTTACTCTGTGGTGATATATTAGGTTTTTCATTTTGGCGATTTCCTCTTCGGTTGATTTGTACATAGTTACTTAGTAAAGACAAAATAAATTAATTTTTGTAGGTTTTTTGATTTTTGCATTCTAATATAAATTGCTTTCCAAGTAACACAATGAAGTTATACGTTTGTATAAATGTATTTCTAGGTCGTATGGCGCCGAGAAGATATTAATATTAATTTTACTGTAAACCTCAATTTGTACATCTTCACGTACTTATGAACAAAATTACTATTACTAAGTGAATCGAAGTAATATCAGCTCAAGATAATTATATTTATCGTAGAAAAATATATATATTTTTATATTCAGTTGTAATTTCCTATTTCTATTCTAGATCTAAAGAAATACCGAAATTATAACGTATTTTCATGAATAATAATTGCGACGCAAACCACTTTTGTGTTATTTTTTACACATTTCTCGCGGCTGTTGCAGTATTAAACCGACATTATAGACATGCAAGATGGGAAGATAATGATATCATATTTATGAAAGCATTATACGTCCTCGCCTTTAACTTTGACCGACTTGGTTTGCTCATGCGGACGTGTAATGTAGTTCACAGATTCTCAGGTTTACTACCTCGTCCTTGGCCAATAGTCTACTGTACACTATGGTGCGTCTTGCTGTAAATACTAGACGATAATTATGTTTGGTAGTCGGTATAGCGGCACTTTGATATAGATGCGGCACATTATCTTTTACCACTACCAATCAAAGTGTTCTGTATCATTTACTTTCGATGATTTATATAACAATTTGTTTTAAATAATCATTTTGGATTATATTTAGTTCTTGTAGAACCCCCATTATCATCAATATCATTGTTATTATAGTTATCGCTATTATCATTATTATTTGCAACATTATTATTGTTATTATTAGTATCATTTTTTTCATTATTTGTATTATCATCATTATTATTATCATCATTATCAATCATCATCATCATTATTATTATTATTATTATTTTCAATATTCCTGCTGCTGCTTAATCTATTACTAATTCTACCACTGTCATCATTATTATTAGCATGTGACTTCAAAATATCTGATTCCGGTACAACCTCCTCTAACGTTAAAGGAATAAACAAGCTTAAACTATAATTCTATATCATATAATGATAAAAGTTATTGTTACTCAACACAGATTTCTGCAGATCACTTTGATGTAACTCATTTATGATTTATTTTTATTACAATTCTTCATATCAATTTTGCTGGTCACGCATTATCAGTACGTTACTACATGTACTAAGCCTAAGGGATATTATCGGGATGAGTGAAATATCAACCTCTTAATGAACGCACTATAAACATTATAACATAGAAAATGTTATCCGGAGAGCATAACATTTAAATTTACTTAGATGTGCTTGCTGCCCTCAACTATAGTTACATGGAGAACTACTACATGTATTATTATATATGATACCTTTAATGGTTCTGAGGTGTAATATCTTAATTCAAGGGCTCGTTACTTGATACCATGTTTATTGGTTACGTAATGAAATGAATCTACGAGTTACATAATATAATTTGTTTCTGTTTTGTGTAACGAGGGTAATAATGATATAATAGGTCAGTTCTTGGAGCTCCAGTTCTGCATGCTTTCTCTAATTCTTCTCAATAAGTATTTCCCATTCAATACCCAAATCAATACAAATCAGAGAAATAATACCCATACAATAGCATGACATTAATCAAATAGAGAACAAGTTCATCTGATCTCCTATTTAGAGAAACATTTTCTGGAAACTATGATCCTTATCAATAATTGAGAAATATAAATTATATAACAAGGCATTACTTTCTGCTAATGTAATCTGCTGTGTGCATAGAAACATATGGTAATGCAGTTTACATTTATACATAAAATACATCGATAACAAAGTACAATATGCGTTTTCAAGGTAATGGCCTTATCTTAGTTCAAATGCTGCAGTATGTTAACTCCCTCGTATTATTTTGTTTACAATCATAATTGCATTTGTTTATCATAACATAATCAAATAATTATGCCGCAACTTCAGCTCCTGACCATGAAGTACTTTCCCCGTCCATAGTTATTATTTTGGGTAGCTCTCTGGAGAAAGAACTAAGCCTGTAATTGTTGGCTGACCATTTCCTTACGTCCATGCGGTCTTGTAAAAATGCAATATTTCAGCCAAATGTCAGGATTGTGCTCTTTGAAGAGTGATCAATGAACTCTTTATGGTTTATGTCAATTAACTCTCAATCGTACTCTCCCATTTCGTCCCGCTCTAAGTCACCATTAAGTATTTTTAAGTGGATGTAAGTGTATGTTACGTCAAAGCGGGTAAACAATTTTGATAACATATACGTTCTGATGGCTATATTGGCAAAATGCCATGAACTTTTACCGGTACTGTAAATTGATTTGCCTTTCGAATAAACATAAAGAAATGAAAGTCGGTTAAAATTCCAGTCCATCAAGAACGCAATTATGGGTTCCATAAAACACGAGCTGATGATTATGAGCAATTTTGATATCTGTACCGCCTACGGGGGTAGTTTCCAGTATAAGAGAGGGAAGTTCATACCTGGAATCATGGGAAATGGATGTTCATGATTCGAAATTGGGTCACTATACAGCAGCATGGAGAACAATGAATCCATGCATCAACGGTGTATACTTTTGCTGTATACACCGTTGAAGTATATATTTGTTATCTTTATGTGTCCGTTGAAGTATATTTGTTGTATTACATCGAATATTAGGCGTGCTGAATTTTATGTCTTGAAGTAATGAAAATTTGACGCTCATGATTTTTCAAAAGGATGCAGCCTCCATATGAATGAAGCCGTACACCAACGGTGTTTACTACTCTCTATGTTGAGCATGTTGAAAATGTTAACATTTAAACTTCATGTAACTGCATAATATGAAGAATTATAATTTAATAGTATTTCTTATGCGTTAATCAACTTTGTCAGGTTTTGTCATCGTGATTATTATATTTGTAATGATACCGTGAGTATCAATGTTTAATTTCTACTCTTTCTGCTTTCTGCTACTACTACTACTGCTACTACAACTATTAATATTAATGATAATACTTATACTTCACCACGACCACTATCGTTAATTCGCTATCTTCGACACCACCATCAGCACCATCTTCACCAAAATCATCATCATCGCCATTACTATCCCCAACATCACCACTATAACAGTTACCACCTCAATCTCCACCATTAAATTCACCACCACGACCAAAAGCACTACAAGCACCACTACTACCACCACCACCGCTGCGACCACCAACACTATCACCACTACTACTACTACCACTACCACCATCACCATCATCATTTCCACTGTCATAATTGACACCTTAATCAACACAATTACCACCACAACAACCACAGCCATGAATACCGCCACCCTACCACCACCACCACCACCACCACCACCACTGCGACCACCAACACTATCACCACCACTACCACTACCACCATCGCCATCATCAACATTTATCACACGAATCTGTCACCGCCCCAACCACACACTGATAGGGAGAAGCTCTTTAAAGAAACAATATCAAACTAAGTAAAGCTTTGGACCTCGTTCGCTCTTTACCTCATGATGGAGACATGTGGGAGTCAACTGTGGATGGGGTGGGCTTATATAAATCAGCATGAGTTTACTGAAATAGGGGCAGGTTTGGATCATGAAAAAGGGTGGAATCCTTCATGTAATTTAGCGAGTTATTGGAAAAGATTATTCTATTGCATCCTCAAAGTTTTACATTATTGTAATCAATTTACGATTCTCACCATATTTAATTGCATCCTTTCTAATAGTGTCTAAATTGATAAAGTAGGTTTGTTAAGCGCATTGATGATCGTGATAATGTGTCTTTCTTTTAGCCAATAATAACCAGGACACGTTTAGTTTCGTTGCTTAGTTGTTAGGACTTAGGAGTCACCCTCAGCCAAATAACAACATGGGGCCTTGGCTTTGATAGACTACATCCCACTGAACCTGTACACAGGTCCTTTGAACGCTGTAAATTATGGGGTCGCTATAAGGGAAGGAGGGGCGTTCGACGTGACACCCCCTGAAAGCTATGTCGAGTGGCGAATCCATACTATTTTAGCGGCAAGTTGTATCGTTTCTTTTTAACACCTGTCGACTGTTCATAAAATCGGAGGACCTTTGTTTGTTGGAACATTGTTGGTTACCTTCTGGGCATATGTGATGATCCCCCCCCAAAAAAGAATATGTTTCAGGTACGCCCCTGACTTAATTTGATCGTCTATCCACATCGTGGGTACTGATCTTTGGAATGCGGCACGTATAGAATGTAGAGGGAAGAGAAAGAGGAAGAGAGAGAGTGAGGGAGGGAGAGATAGAAAGGGAGAGAGAGAGAGGGATGAGAGAGAGAGAAGGGGGAGGTGAGAGAGAGAGAGAGAGAGAGAGAGAGATGCTAGCCCCTTGATAGATTCTCCCGATTGGGAAGTTGACACGGTCTAGTCTCAGTCTAGGCTGCAGAACTAATGAACCATGACCGCGTAGACCTTCAAGAAATCAACACAAGAGCAGTAGTACCTATACCTATTGTAATGTCCGTATTAACCATGTGCTTGTTACATAACATGTCATTGTCACGTTCACACATTTCAATAGGTGACGCCCAACGCTTTTGAATCGCCTCACTTTTAGGTTGATACTTTACTATTGAAAATCTGTAGGCTAACGATCATGTTAAAATGATTAATTCTAATAACATCAACAACAACAACATCTATTATCCATGGGAAAACTATCACTTCTAGTTGACGTAAGCATGTCTGTAATATACAATATACCAAAATGCACGTAAAATCCGTTGGTACCCTACAATGAAGCCACGTGAACACAATGTACAAACTGTACAATGTACAATGTCAATCATCGTGGTCTGTTTCATCTATGATTGATGATAATTATATTATTTTACCAAGGAAAGCTTAATCAGCATCAGGTGTTTATTCTGAGGGTCCTGTAATAATTAATTACCCAAGCAATTGTCTGGTACCCATTTATACGTGGGTAGAACGTTGCAAATGTGGATAAATGGCTTGCTACAGGACGTCACAGCCGGGTTGAGATTCGAACCCTCAAACTTTGGATTGAGAATCAAGTAAAAGAACTACTATGTACCCCGACTCCTCCACGTATATATCAAGTTGTAGACCTCGTAAAATATTCAACATACCGTCGGTTCGTAAAAAGAGGGTTTTGACAACTTTAATTTGAAAGAAGAAAACCACAGTGAATAAATTCCGAATGCAATACAAAATAAAGAAAAAATAATTCTTTTTTATCCTTTTCCCAAATTTAAACATGATTTTATTTTCAATACCATAATATATAAGTTTGGAATCTTGGAATGATATGATAATGTAATTATAGCCCGCTATATACTGTCACGTGTAGCACAGGTGAGTTTGTCAAGTCTTTATGCCTCAGTTTTCATATCTCATTTAGATGCATAGTGTGTAAATCCGTTAATAAGTCCTCCTTCTTTACAACCGTACTTCAGGATGAGTTCCGGACTTAGTTCATAGTATCAGATCCGAATTTCTCTGCGTACTCCATTTCTAAAGATTAAGGCAAAACATGCATGGGTTCGGGAAAGTTATAATGGCATTTTGGTGCAATTTTTTTTGGTTTTGTTAATGTGACGTCATTTTTATTTTGCAGGTTGGTTTGAAACAGCTTATCAGTATTCATTTCGTTTACAAAATGAACTAATTCAGTGAAACTGTATGCTGATGTGGTTTCCGGTTTTCTTTTTCTTAGAACGTATTAAATAGACTTCGCTTTTTTATCTTGAAAATATGGTAGCAGAGTTTGCCTTGCGGTGTACTCGAAAGAGCGCGCTTCGGCAATGGCGTTTTCCTAAAGCACATTTGCGAGGACGAAGAACGAAATGTCTTACCGACGGAAAAAGAAAAACTCTAAAAAGCATCTAGACATAGACTTGGTGGCGCAATATAAAAAGAGCTTACAATTTCCGTTTAAAGGTGTATTTGAAGCTTTGTTGTATATCTTTATGTTTCGTGATACACCGGTATGACATAAAAGCCTAACTAGTGGGGTGGCAGGGAGTAAGAGCGTACTGACCTAAACACAGTTTAGCATTTACTCCTCTGACAGACGAGGAAATCTTCACGATGATATGGATGCATGGTAGTAGATCTAAAAAGAGCCAGGCATATCATGCTCTGGCAACGTGAATCCGACGCCATGGGCGACTTGTCATTAAGATGTAGGCCAGCCAGCCAGCCAGCCAGCCATCCTCGTTGATCATCAATGGGCGGGCGGGCGATGGGTAGCTTTCTTTCTTAGCAGAGCAATCTAGGGTCATTTAACTCCTTGACATTGAAGTCCGTCCTTGCAACAGCCTTTAACTTGGTGTTTCAGTCACGCCACTTCAGCCTCTCCCCTATGTACATTGTCACCCTTGTGTACAGCCGTAGTGGGGTAAATACCGAGGGAGATATTTGGCGTCGTGCAATTAAAGAGAAGCTTTAGCTCAGGGAAGGCCTGTATGAAAGTTTCGTGAACTGCGCTCCCGTATAGCTGAACTTTCCACACGCATTATCCATAGTGCAAGCGTTTCTACGAAAACTAAAACTGTACCAAACTTATACCAAATCTTAGTAACTTTAAAGTTACGTTACCATATCTTGAGTGTCATATTGATATGCCATTTATGATAAAAACTGGTATTCTGATTTGTTCAAAGCAAGCTAACGCGATTAGTTTAAGTGATGTGCAAAGATGACAGCGAAGACTACTCCTCATACTGCTCAAATTCCACAATGTTCAAGTCTTGAATTAAACAAACTTTCGAACTATTTCATAATGATAGCCAGTAAAGTTTCTGTGAAGGATTTTTTTCACTAATATGAACATCAAAATAATACCAAGGCAAATGCAACCTGATGTACGATAACTATGCCTCGACTCATTTAGTAATGATATGTTTTATTAAATTTTATTAGCGAGGTCATTTCCTAGCACAATAGATGTTTGTCATTATTCACAAACTGACTTATTCTGTAAGGTGACCATACGCGCAAAGCATCCATATATTGTGTTGGCGAGGCCGTCTACTAATACAGAAGAATATCATATTTTTTGTTGTTGTAATTTTTGCGTAATTCTAGGGCTTTTCATTAGGTGACCATTGAATTCGGTAGATGTCAAAGAAAAATCACCATGGTAACATAAATGCTCGACGCGAGATGAAAAACGATGACCTAGAGCGACACAACGTCATATGGGGAGGGAAAGGATATACTGCGAGCACCAAATGATATAATTAGAGTATATAAGAGCTTACTCTCATATATTATGAAGAAGGATCTTACATGTCAGATTGTGAAATTGAAAATGGATAGGTTTACCGGGTGGGGGTATCAGTGATCGCATTAAACCTCTCTCGAAGGAACGAATGAAGCCTAAACGCAGTGTGCAAACAATAGTGAATATGATATGATGGTAGAGAGCGAGGCAAGATGAGAGACGATGAGGGAGAAAAGGAGGGATAGAGTAAGGGAGAGAGTAAGGGAGAGAAAGAGGGGGCAGGCAGAGAGGACCAAAGAGGCAAAAGATACAGAGGAGCAGAGAAGGATAAATAGGAAGTGAAGAAAATAGAGAGGTTGAGAGGTAGAATATGGAGAGAAAGAGACAGAGAGACAGAGAGACAGAGAAGTAAAGACAGCGAGAAAAGGATAATATATTAGAGACCTAGATATTATTAGAGAGAAATGATTTTTAAAAACAGAAACGGATGGAAATATGAAAATCATAATAACGGGAGAGAGAAAGAGACAGAGGGAGAGGGGGTAGAAACGTAAATGAAATACGAAGCCAAATGAGAAATACACAAGGAGAGTGAGAAGGAGAGAGAGAGAGAGAGAGAGAGAGAGAGGAGGAGAGGGGTGGAGGTGAGACAGTGAAATAGAGAGAGTATAGGGAAGGAAAGAGAAGGACGAGACGAGAACATGAGAGAGAGAAAAAGTGAGGGGAATGAGTGAAAAAGAGAGAAAGTTGATAGGAGGGAGAGAGGGAGAGAGAGAGGAAGAGAGAGAGACAGACAGAGGGAGAGAGAGACAGAGAGAGATAGAGAGAGATACAGAGAGAGAAAGTTGAAGGTAGAGGGAGCAGTGACTGAGCAAGCAGCAAGATATATGTCAGCAGGCTATTCCGCCGATGTGGCGCGGATAGCTTGGCCCCGTGGGAGAGAGCAAGTGTTGTTCTACGAGATGAATATACGATATGATAACAGCTCACCTCATAGCCGAGCTGATCAATAGGACGTTTACCCTCTACGATTTCTCACCAGTACTACGGGGAAAGCACCGAGATGTAAAGATGCCTCTAGAAGATGGAGCGTGGTTATGGTTGAATTTAGGAATGAAGAATCCCCTTAAAGTTTTCGTTAAAGGGGAAATCCACCCTGAAATTAAGTTGGTTTTTAATAGAAACAGAAAAATGATAACAACCTGTCATTGAAAATTTGAGCAAATTCCGATTTAAAATATTTGAAAAAGTTTTGAATTTAAAAAGTTGCATTCAATCAAACAGATTGGCAACTCTGTGACGTATCGTGCGAGCTCCCTTCCCATTTGCTCTGTACTTGTAAAACAAATCAGACAATTTTTTACTTTTGCTCAAGAAAATTGTCAATCGTACATTCACTCTAAATACAATTAGTGCAAATATGTTTCTATTCAGCCCTGTATGGACAAAATCTATTCCGTCACAATTTCAAAACTTTGATGACAAAAAAGTGGCAAACCGGTAGCCTCATGGCCAGGGTTTGGGAATAAAAAATAAATCTTTAAAGCGCGCTCACAAGCGAAATGTTGTTTCACTGGCTCTCTAGCATTAATAAAGAAAATGTGAAACACAATTAAAATCAATAGGATAAAATGCCCTTTCAATGACATCGATCCTCAATTATCTAGTCCCTCGGATGGGACTTCAAGCCGTAGGTTCCCTTCTTCTTACCTACACACATAAAGCTTATAATATCAGCAGTCAGGTGATTTATTCTGGGGCTGTATCAAAAAGTTTTAACCTATTAAAAGTGTGATGTCCAATTAACACAGACCGGAATAATAAGAACTTTCTCGCAGAACTTGTTGACTGGTTCTATTCATTTCTTTAAGAAATATATTTATTTATGGTGTATTTATTCATTTAATTATTTATTATTTTTTTCATTTTCTTATTTGGCTTTGTAGCTACTAATGAATTGTTTAATTATTCAATTAATGTATTCATTCATCCATTCATTCTTTCTTGCATTCATACAGGCAGGCAGGCCATGTGCAGGTATACACAAATATTTTACGAATACGCCATGCAGTTTTATTCACGAATGAGTGATGTAGTAGGAAACCAAGTTAAAAGCGAATCAAGGCTTTTACTGAAAATATACACGCTTATTTATTTAACATTGGCATCGCTCAGTGCTCTTAATTGTGAATGATAAACAATCAATGATATGAAATTTCTTTATTTTCACTATTTAAAAAAAAAAAAAATCAAAAGAAGTTCAATTGTAGGACAGTACCATAAGGGTTCTTTCCTGAATGGTTTTGACGACTATCTTTGAATGACAGAAAATACGACATGTTAACCTTTACCCACGCACACCCTTCAATCTCAACCTTACTGTTCTCCTTAATCCTTTCCTTCTTTCTAACATACTCCCGCAGATACTTTCATGTATATGCCGAGGTATGCCTCAGGTAGAATAGAATAGTCTGTGCCCCCAAGCCAAATAAACATGCGACGAAAAAAGCGGGGAAAACAGGGGCGCGCAAAAGGGCACATGGCCCGAAGAAACATAGGGAACGGTAATTTGATAAGCACGACACATCGTGAAGACATTAAAAATGTCGAGACATTCGTAATATTTCAGAATATATTGAACCTCCGACGGTTGATACTAAAGATAAGAAGGCTCGCGTTGGAAATGTATTGACAAGGTAATAAAGTGTAAACACATAATACCGGCAGCCAAAATAGAATGTAATATAAGAGGCGAAAGGATTATATTTTGTCAAAATGTAGTATACTACCGGGTTCTATCTGGTGCGGAAAATACAACGTGGCGCTGTAAAAAATAGCGTTTTGTAGAACGAAGTACCTGCAGAAACAGAGCTACTTGTAGCACTTGTTAGTTCAAGTACATATTTATTTACTGATACGAATTAAACCTAAGTGCTTGTTGATATCAAATATGGTATCTAGTTACAAACCTTGGGTGTAAATATTGAATGTACACAACTTGACTGGGTGGTTGAGAATTCATGTTGTTGGATTAACCCTTTCACTACTGTGTTCTTTCATTCCCATAGGCTCTATCACATGAGCCATCCGGTTCCGGTATGCAATGGTATTATGGTATGCTCAAACATACGTAGTGAGACGAGTTATTTAAGAGCCTCTCCCGAATGAACTCATTATATTTGCTCATCCTCTCATCGTGTAAGCATTATGAAAATATCATGATGTGCAAACACTGTTAGTTATCCTGGAAACATCGTTTGCCATTCAGTTTGAACAAACAATGGAAGGTATTTAAACTTTCATAAACTGCCTCCTAAATCGTCGTCTTTAAACTTAAACTTGGCTGCCAAAGGCACGTTCCCCTCTAACCCCCCCCCCCACACCCTACATAATCATCTTCACATATTTGATAACTCTTTCGCAGAGCTTGATTCCACGAATTCGTTTCGTTTGTCCATGTCTTGTTTAGATAATGTTCCTGCTCCGTGTTTACAATGGACTTGGCTTTGCAGCGGTCCAGTCTGTTCCGCAGTTTATTATTCCTAGTGAATGACATTGATTATATCTAAACATTTGACATCATATTTGAGAGATTCTACTCCTGCAGAATTCTGCGAAAGAAAGAAAAAAGTTCTGCAATTTAGCATAATTAATCGATGTTATTGTATTTAATACATCGTCGTAAGTCAATTTAAAGGAAATGTACATTCCTAACATAAAAGCCGTTTTTATAACCGGAACATGTATAACTTTATTACAGTTACGACCAACGAATACCCCCCCCCCCCCCCGAGCAAACATCCTACACGTTACCTCTCGCCAGGGGCGTACGCAGGATTTTTTCAAGGGGGGGGTTTTAAAATCGGGCCCAAAATATTTTGCTCCCGAAAAATTTAAAGTCGCTCAGTGGGGGGGGGGGGGGAGGGGGGGAGGGGGGGGGGGGGGGTAAGCGGACACTTTTTTATTTTTATTTTGGGAGTCCCAAAAAAATTGCAACGACTCAGCCAGCCGAAAAGTCGCTCAGTGGGGGGGGGGGGGGGGGGAGGGTAAGCGGACACTTTTTTTTTTTTTTTGGAGTCCAAAAAAAATCGCAACGACTCAGCCAGCCGAAAAGTCGCTCAGTGGGGGGGGGGGGGGGGGGGGGGGGTTAAGCGGACACTTTTTTCTTTTTTTTGGTCTCGAAATTTGAAAAATTGACATTTTTCTTCGTTGGGGGGGGGGGGGGGTAAGGTCACCTTTTTTAGGTTAGCCGTGGGAATATTTTTTTTTTTAATTTTTTTATAATTAATAAAAAGAAAAAGAAAATCCAAAGGGGGGGGGGTTTAGTTTTTTTTAGGGGGGTTTACACACATAAAAATATCAAAGGGGGGTTTAACCCCCAAACCCCCCCCCCCCTGCGTACGCCCCTGCCTCTCGCTATTAGCACCCCCCCCCCCATAATGCCCATATCATCCCCATATCATCCGACTGATCTTTTAAACTATGAATGTTCGCCTGCCAATTTATAAGTGGAATTATATATTAATATATCTTTAGTCTTTTTAACATGTTTTTGTTGATATTGATAACATCAATTTTCTCGATGTTTAGCTGTTAATAGTGTGTAAGATAAGCATTCATGTTTGAATTTATTAATTATCTGTTTTACCAAATTTCCAAATATTTATTTCAATATGTTTGATCAAATTTTGCGAAACTGCGTAAGTCTGCCGGACGTAAGCAATTTATACGAAGCCATTGTCGTTGTTATCATAAAATCCATCCTAATAAGGAAATAAAACGGCCTTTTGAAATAACAAGATGTTCGTTTGCTTTTGTATGGTATAATGCGAGTAAGATTGAAATATCCATTCAAAAACAATATTCTATCATCATGAAAGCATTTCTAGAAAATGATATCCCTATCACCTTCTGAAGTCAAGCGGGGAGGAATCTTATTAGTTTTTAGAGCTGGCATTCATCAGGAGATGGGACGAAATCACTTACTTAGAAGTAGCGTTCACTGAGTGTACTTAACCCCATGAGCTGTGCTTAGTATAGTGTTAAATCAGCGGGCAGTCTCATCTCTTCGTGCGGATAATGTACATGAATGATTCAGATTTGAGAGGGTGTGTGTGTGGGAGAGAGAGAGAGAGGGGGAGGGAGAGAAAGAGAGAGAGAGAGAGAGAGAGGGAGAAGAAGAAGAAGAGGAGATCAGAAGATGGTAATGAGATGGACTGATACTGAGAAGAAAGGAGGGTGCATGAAATAGACGTTGAATGTATGTCTGCAAACGGTTTGTAGATATACTAATACTATTGAGATCATTTGCGGATATACCGTGGTACAGTGGTTTACTTGACTTTCAGTCCTAGGGTCGGGGGTTCTTATCCCAGCCCGGTACTATGTTGCGTCCTTTTATTAATTCCCTAGCTAAACAAAATTCTTTTTAAATGAAATATTATTAGCATTGTGTCATGGAGAATATTGATGAAGGCTCTGAAACCTGAGAGATCCTGAGTTCGATCCTTGTCCGGTGCTTACCCCTTTAGACTTGGTATTATACATGAATTTGTCCCTCTCAATGAAGGTGTAATAACTGCAGGGCCCACAGGAAGAGCAATAATTTTGCTGATGAGACTACTTTGGGTTAATAAAACCATCTCATTATTAAGGACATGATAACATTCGATTTTTTCCTATTGTTATTAAAAGATGGTATCATGTTTTTCTGTTAGGAGCTGGCAAACGATGCATTTAGACAAATTAATTCAGGATATACTTTTTGAAGACGGTTCAGAAAATGAGAAGTAAGGGGGTGAGAAAAAAAAAGTAGAGAAAGATTAGTGAGAAGCCTTGAGCTTGGCCTCTCATGATCGATAGCCTTCACCCTGTGGTTGCCATGGATACCTCGCATCATTCACCTCTTTGCACATGTTCTTTCCTTATGTCCTGAAAGTCATGGGCGATTAGAAAGTCAAATTGCAGTTGGATATTTTTGTAATCGTCTATAAAGGGTTAACATTAGCGGAGAGACTACATTGTATATACTTCGCACATTGAGATTTGTTTTAGTAGTATGTCGTCTGCTAGGAATCTGGGTTTTGTCTTCTCTGCGTCATTCGTCTTGAGCTCATCTGTAAATGCAATCAAGCAATCTCCTAACACGTTTCTAAGGACATAAAACACAGCCAGACGAGAGACTCATCCCGAACAGCACTCGTGATTTATCGCAAACTACTTGATATAGACCGTCGACCGGATCCTCTCCACAACCAAACTCCAAGACGCTGGGAATACAGCTATCGATTCTCCTTCGTCTTTTCTCCGTCTCCATACGACAAGTAGTCATTTATACTCCTTCACCCTTTTTATGGCATCATGCAATTTTGTAGACCGAGAAGCCAAATTTAGGCGGGAAAAGTCTTTGAAGGAGACGAGAAGCTTTTTTCGGCGTAGAGGCTGACGGGTACAAGAAGGGGGCAAACTCAATTAAGTTAAGACATCGTGATTATGGCTGATTGGGGGAAGGGGAGGGTCCCTGTCTCTCGTGGGTGAAACCCGTACGAATGATGCGTTTGATAGACGGGACACGAGGGATGTACATCTTAACCCGAACTTAACATCTTACGCGAGCTAGCTTCCAGAAGGGATGCCGCTGCATCCGATGCCCCCCACATACTCTCGCACATACACACACACGCGCACATTATCTTCTCTTTTTCTTCGCAGCGCTGTTTGATGGGTGCACCGTAGTTCTGTATTAATAATCACCCAGAAACTCAGACAGACCGATGCTTTTTCTTTCTTCTTGCCATGTCAGTTAAGTCTGGATGTATATGGCTAATCCTCGGTGTATGTCAAGCTATAATTCCCTGGAGCTTGGAGCTACATCTTATAGGGGTGCTTTGATGTCATCGCTTCTTAACCAGCTGTCATCCACGCTCCTCATCGATGGATAGCTATTCATTTTGTCAATTAAATAGAAGCATGTCGCTTTTCTACTTCAACTACCTTTCATATCATGTGCCTTACTTTCGTGCCCTTCATTAAAAGTCGTTTTCGAGTTTGCGATTACGATAATCGTCTGATTAACTATTTCTAATGCAAAACAGACTACCACAGTTCTGAAACCACGTCGACGTAATGTCTAATGCCTGATATATCTTACCACGGTGACGTCATAATTGGTTCGTACAGATAATGATGATTAAGTATTAAAGGTAACTGAGTCTGGATTTCTGGTTTTCTTCTTGTTCGGAATTGTCTACATTCTCTCCGTCCAGTGGATATTCCGCCAAGCTTCTCATGATTAGAATACATCAAATAGATGACTCCTCTAAGCCTGCACATCAACACATCGTTGATGTGATGAAGCGAAACATTGCTTTTCAAACTCCGGGCTCCATCTCTTAACTCGAGCCTTCTTCTTGGCTTATAGGCTCACTGATTTCAAGACGTGCTTAAGACGTGTGAGAGACTTCAAGCATCCATAGCGTCAATTTGGAAGTCGGTGCTTGGCCGAGATTTGGCATCCTTCATTTCTCGCCTCCTTATTCTGGAATACTTTTGGATTATAATCACATCGGTACTAGGTTCACCAGCGTATAACGCCATCTCGATTTAGAATCTTCTTGTTATTTTGACCATGTCGTGTAGCCATAACTTTCAACATCTTGGAATCTATCTGTTCTTGGGTCAAGGCACTATAGTTTGTGATTCGACAGAAACTATTGAATTGGAATTTCCATCTTATAGTTTTATGGAGGAGAGAGTGGACTCTTAATCGCCTCGCTATCATTAGGCCTGAAATCAAGCACGGCAGATTCGTCTTATTCCTTAGAGAAATCCTCTCCTCTGCTTCAAATCGCTCCTTAAACGGTCATATCCATCGTGTTTTTCTTCTTAGCATTTCCCATGAAGCACGAATGTCTGAACAAGGAAGATCGTTGAATTTGGAATAATAAACTGGATTTGGAATAAGCCTTGTGAGCGATTATATTGCATGTTATGTTTTAGGGTTGTTTTCTCACAAATTTAGGATTGATGCTTTGGTAATTAGATGCGGTTTAAATATGCGACGAAAACAGGATGCCAATAAGTGCCACAGGTGACAACACGCTTATATATTCGGATTAATCATTTTGGTAAGTTATCGATTAACGAAAAAAGTAATTCGTAAGTTTGACAAAATCAAATATTTCCATCAATCAAAATTTATTCAAAATGTCTCTATTGTCTGGCGTATTATCAATTTACTGTAAAACACTCTTCATCTGAAATATCGATTTAAACCGTGTTAACTGTCGTAAAAATTGATAAATATGCTTACTTCATTTCGAAGTGTAAGTGTGTGTGCGTGTGTGTATTGGGTTTTTACAGACGTATATCATTCAGATATGATTATTAACGTCTGGGGGCTGATCTTTAACGTCACCATCCAAAAGACGTGATTCAGTTTTGAACCGGGGTCGCCAGTTTGTAGGCGTAGACAGAGAGTTGACCTAGTGAACGTGTCGCTAGACCAACCCACATCTCCATATGTAAGTGAAATTTAGAGGTTCTTTTAAAGAAGGTATTTACCCCACACCCCGAAAAAAAAAAGACTGTTGAAAATTTGGTTATGAAGAAAAAATAATTCCTGAGTTCTCTCATTCTTTTTAATTTAGTTTGGAAGGACATCGTAATAAAATTCTACTAAAGAACAAAATTACCTTCAATTATCCTCATATTTGAAAAATATCACGAAAAATGGCTATAAATTTAGGACCGAACATTCATCATATATAGTTATATAAGTGGGCAGTGCATATGGTTTTCAGCAAAATTCATTCATTTTCTTTAATCCCTTTCTTATTGCATGACCAGAACAAAACTTTATCTTTAAAATGTCTATCATATTGAGAATAGAAAGCTGAGTAATGCTTGAAGCCCGTAGTATGAATGTGTGTTCACTTAGATTTCAAAGCAATCAAATAATTAATAACTGAAATGATTTGAAAGTATTGATGACGATTTTTCGTTGAAGAATAAATGTGACCAGAAGTATGATTAAATAAAATATTCATAATTTAAAAATTCTCCTAAAGATATCCAATCACTATACGCCTTTTAAAGGCACGGAGTCATTAATGAACCAATGATGTCGATTGGCTCAAGCTCATATAAGATCTACGTTAGATCGTAACTGCTTTACTACGGTGTGTCTTCAGTGTTTGATATCGATTTCATATTACGCTAGGATAATGATTCATCAGCTCATGCTTCGACTCACTCATCTATCAATCTCTTTATCGTGTCGCTCCCTTCTCTATTCTATCCCTCCTTCTTCTTATTTTCTATCTTCATCTTTACCTTCATTTCCCACGTCAGCATTGTCCTATTGACGGTGTACTTTTACATCACGCATGTTATCTTTTCTTATAATATTGTTTTCTATGCTCTCTTTTTAGCTCGTTCTCTCTCTGTCTGTATGTATGTCTTCCCCCCTCTCTCTCTCTCTCTTTCTCTCTCTCTCTCTCTCTCTCGTCATCTTTCTCTCTCTCCCTCCAACTCCCTCAATGCATCATAATTCTGTCAGTATCTCTCCCCCTCTCTATCTTTGTCTCTCGTTATGTCTTTGTGTCTGTCTGTCTCCCTATTTCTGTCTATCTGTCTCTCTCTCCCCCCACCACTGTCTGTGTCTGTCTATGCATGTCTGTCTGTCTGCAACCCTCTCTCTCTCTCTCTCTCTTTCTTCCTCCACCTCTTCGCCCTTTTCTCGCCTCGCCCTTCGTAATTGTATTTTAACCCCGTGCAATTACGTGTATTGCATAACCATATCAAAAAGACATCGGAATGGATGAAATTCATCTCGCATGTGTGATGTTACATGTACATGTACATACGCTTCCCAAAAGCTAGAGAACATTTTCAGTTTCTGTACAGCTTTCCCATTGGCTTTCCCATTGCTAAAATATGATAACAATACCAAACTGTAGTTTACTACACAAGTAAGTTGGTCTCCACTCTCCAACCCTATTACCATGGATTGATGTAGTAACACACTCCAAATTTGGGGAATTTATAACATTGAGAAGAAACAAAAATCACATATCAAGATGCTCTCGAGGTTTATGGAAAGTGTGACAGACATGTAACGTTTCTTCCGTCAATTAAAAGCACTGTGCATCACATGGCAATTTAAACACAAAGAACAGGTGAGGAATGTTAACCAAACGTTTCATCATCATGCATTCTCTACCTTTTGAGATGTATTTTATAATCCATATGATATAAATCAGATAAAGTATAGACAAAATACCGTGATGCACTAATAAAACATTTTCACGATTTTCCATTAGTCTTTATTTATGTGATGTAGTCAGCGATTCGTATTAGATAAAATACCATTTTATACCATACTTGTGTTTTTATACATATACTCCCATTCTGGATCCTACTATAAAGAGCAGTTGCTTCCTGCTACATAAAGAAATATGCCAATCAAATCAAAATTTATTGTTTATATTATGTTTGTATTGAAATATATTTATTCAGGATAAAAAGAATCAGATATACATTGTAGATACAAAATCTGGTCCTGAACAGGATAAAAATGTAGTACACGGAAATATAAATAATTAATATCACCAAAGCTCACAAGCAAAGGTAAGAACAGTATAAAACTAACATATCAGAAAAATACGCATTAAAAGTAGTAAAAAGCACAAAACAAAAAACAAAAACGACAATGTAATAATTGAAATTAACAGCGGAAAAACATCAAATCACTTTAATAAAAGGCATTAAATTTAACAATTATTTACACATATTACAAAATTATACAAAATCTGAAGTAAACTGACATGTAATTAGCCTGGTTATCAGTGGGCTTAAAATGGCTAAATTTGCAAAATCCCTTCGTAGTTCAAACTAGGTACTTCGAGAAATAAATATATAAGACGACGGTAGACTCGGGTAATGTCCGAGGGTTGAGATTGCAAGGATTAGCCTAATTTCGTACTCGTACACGAGCCTCAATCATGACATGAACTGATTACAAATTGTCCGCTTTGATTTTCTAGTGTTGGTATGTGTGTCTTAACAATTCCACAAAATGACAAAAGACTTTCATCCTCACCCTAAAACCTTTATTCGTATTCGCGCAAAGCACCTTTATTCCATGATTGAGCTATTTTCATGAATAATAATCACCGATATGAAATAATGATGTTCAGAAAAACAGGTAAGTGTGCTACGTGTCCTGGTTTCATTGGTAATCTTATATTCTTGCTCTGTAGTATTCATTTATAAGAAATCAATGTATGTTGCGTGCTTGGGTTTTATTTCTTGCATGTAGAGGCCACTATGTGCATGGGAATGTCTCATTGAAATTCATGAATGTAAGTTAAACAAACATAATGTTGCTGAACAAGTATGATTAATCACAGCCCGGGATTATATGGCGGGGGTCGGGGAAGGAGGGGGCTCACTTTGCATCTCCTCAATGTTTTTCTTTTAACCGTGTTTGATAAAGCCCGGCCACGTTACTTTGGAATAAGTTATTCGCATACGTTTTGTAGCTGTCACTAATTAAGTTCTACAAATTTCGATCACTTATTTGTAAACTGCGCTTGTGAATTCTTGTCCGGGTAGAGGAAAACTCAAGTCGAAATTATACAGGGCAATTACGTGATAAGTTGGCAAGGAGTATGTGGAGTGAATTCATGACGATTGGAGCTAATTTTGAGCGATATAAATGATGAAGACCTCAGAGAAAGTGGATGAGAATTGGATAACAAGGGTTACATTACTTTCAATATAAATTGGTGAGAGAGAGAGAGAGTGAGAGAGAGGGGAGAAAGGGGGGAGAGGGGGGAAAGGTGGAGCGAGAGAGAGAGAGAGAGAGAGAGAAAGAGAAGGGAAAATAGGTGAAACTACGAAGGAAAAACGGCGATTTTTTTCATTTATTACTGGTTTTAAGTCTGCTTCATTTTCTTCGCCATTCATATGGCTTTTTGCACGTTCTAGAGTTCGCTCATGCTGGGCCATCACTCTTATATAATATATCGCCGACATATATGCCGAAAACAGCTTAAATATTGGAACCAACATGTTTATGCCACATATTAAAGGTAAAGACCAGTATTGGAAACGCCCCAATTTCAAAAAATGAAATGGAAGCTCTCATTACCAATCATGTGAAAGAATATGTTTTGACTAATACATGATGATAAATAATTTGCCGGGAAACCGCCTACTAATTTATATATTTGGTAAATTTGTTTCTCTCATGGTCTGTGAGAGATATAGGGTAGTCCCATATACATCTTTCTGTGTATAGTGCTTGTAACTTTACGAAGAATGGGACAAATTTATTATCATTTTAATGATTTCAGAACCTTGCAGATGCTAGATGCTAGATGATCAACCTTTTCTGATCGATTCCACAACGTTTCTTTCACAATGCAATCGCATGACCATAACTGGTCTTTACCTTTAAGTCTGTAGTCCCGTCTACCAATTCCTGTGTGCTTCTTCTTTTTCTTCTTCTTCTTCTATTTCTTATCGAGTCACTACCAAACCCCGTGCATGACGCAGACAGATTACAATGTAACTACATGCTCAGAACTCAACTTTGTCTCGAACCTGCGAATATTGAGTTCGAATCGTATGATCTGGCATTCAAAAAACGTGACTTCCATTTCTCAATCCGCTGTGATCTTGCTACCCTAAAATTGTCTTCGATATAATTGCACTTTCTTTGTCATACACTTACAAACCGTGAAACATATGCTTATATCTAAGCTTATTTGTTTTTCTTAATACAGCCTTTCGATGATGATTAATTCTAAAGTTTTATATTCCATGGTTAGATACACCAGCATGTATATATTATATTGTTTGTATCCATAAAATAAAATACATAGAAAATATATTTCCATTTATCAATGTAATGGCGGCTGATAAATGCTGTTTTCGAAATTCAAATTCGACACCTTTCTCTCTTTGTAAGTTATGCTGTTTGAATATAATATGCTTAGTCTCTCTCTCTCCCTCTCTTTCTTCCAAAGTTAATTTGGTATTCACTCTCCCTCACCTTTTTTAATTATACAAGTTTATACGTATCCCCTCCTCTCTCCCTCTCACTCTCTTTTACTCAAAGTTTCTACGTATCCTCTCCTCTCTCCCTCTCACTCTCTTTTACTCAAAGTGTATCCCTTCCTCTCTCCCTCTCACTCTCTTTTACTCAAAGTTTCTACGTATCCCCTCCTCTCTCCCTCTCACTCTCCTTTACTCAAAGTTTCTACGTATCCCCTCCTCTCTCTCTCTCCCTCTCTTTCTTCCAAAGTTAATTTGGTATTCACTCTCCCTCACCTTTTTTATTTATACAAGTTTATACGTATCCCCTCCTCTCTCCCTCTCACTCTCTTTTACTCAAAGTTTCTACGTATCCTCTCCTCTCTCCCTCTCACTCTCTTTTACTCAAAGTGTATCCCTTCCTCTCTCCCTCTCACTCTCTTTTACTCAAAGTTTCTACGTATCCCCTCCTCTCTCCCTCTCACTCTCCTTTACTCAAAGTTTCTACGTATCCCCTCCTCTCTCCCTCTCACTCTCCTTTACTCAAAGTTTCTACGTATCCCCTCATCTCTCCCTCTCACTCTCCTTTACTCAAAGTTTCTAAGTATCCCCTCCCCTCTCCCTCTCACTCTCTTTTACTCAAAGTTTATATGTATCCCTTTCTCTCTCCCTCTCACTCTCTTTTACTCAAAGTTTCTACGTATCCCCTCCTCTCTCCCTCCTTTACTCAAAGTTTCTACGTATCCCCTCCTCTCTCCCTCTCACTCTCCTTTACTCAAAGTTTCTACGTATCCCCTCCTCTCTCCCTCTCACTCTCTTTTACTCAAAGTTTCTACGTATCCTCTCCTCTCTCCCTCTCAGTCTCTTTTACTCAAAGTTTATATGTATCCTCTCCTCTCTCCCTCTCACTCTCTTTTACTCAAAGTTTCTACGTATCCCCTCCTCTCTCCCTCTCACTCTCTTTTACTCAAAGTTTATATGTATCCCCTCCTGTCTCCCTCTCACTCTCCTTTACTCAAAGTTTCTACGTTTCCCCTCCTCTCTCCCTCTCACTCTCTTTTACTCAAAGTTTCTACGTATCCTCTCCTCTCTCCCTCTCAGTCTCTTTTACTCAAAGTTTCTACGTATCCTCTCCTCTCTCCCTCTCACTCTCTTTTACTCAAAGTTTATATGTATCCTCTCCTCTCTCCCTCTCAGTCTCTTTTACTCAAAGTTTCTACGTATCCCCTCCTCTCTCCCTCTCACTCTCTTTTACTCAAAGTTTATATGTATCCTCTCCTCTCTCCCTCTCAGTCTCCTTTACTCAAAGTTTCTACGTATCCCCTCCTCTCTCCCTCTCACTCTCTTTTACTCAAAGTTTATATGTATCCCTTTCTCTCTCCCTCTCACTCTCTTTTACTCAAAGTTTCTACGTATCCCCTCCTCTCTCCCTCTCACTCTCCTTTACTCAAAGTTTCTACGTTTCCCCTCCTCTCTCCCTCTCACTCTCTTTTACTCAAAGTTTCTACGTATCCCCTCCTCTCTCCCTCTCACTCTCTTTTACTCAAAGTTTATATGTATCCTCTCCTCTCTCCCTCTCAGTCTCCTTTACTCAAAGTTTCTACGTATCCCCTCCTCTCTCCCTCTCACTCTCTTTTACTCAAAGTTTATATGTATCCCTTTCTCTCTCCCTCTCACTCTCTTTTACTCAAAGTTTCTACGTATCCCCTCCTCTCTCCCTCTCACTCTCCTTTACTCAAAGTTTCTACGTTTCCCCTCCTCTCTCCCTCTCACTCTCTTTTACTCAAAGTTTCTACGTATCCCCTCCTCTCTCCCTCTCACTCTCTTTTACTCAAAGTTTCTACGTATCCCCTCCTCTCTCCCTCTCACTCTCCTTTACTCAAAGTTTCTACGTTTCCCCTCCTCTCTCCCTCTCACTCTCTTTTACTCAAAGTTTCTACGTATCCCCTCCTCTCTCCCTCTCACTCTCTTTTACTCAAAGTTTCTACGTATCCCCTCCTCTCTCCCTCTCACTCTCCTTTACTCAAAGTTTATATGTATCCCTTCCTCTCTCCCTCTCACTCTCCTTTACTCAAAGTTTATATGTACCCCCTCCTCTCTCCCTCTCACTCTCTTTTACTCAAAGTTTATATGTATCCCTTCCTCTCTCCCTCTCACTCTCTTTTACTCAAAGTTTATATGTATCCCCTCCTCTCTCCCTCTCAGTCTCTTTTACTCAAAGTTTCTACGTATCCTCTCCTCTCTCCCTCTCACTCTCTTTTACTCAAAGTTTATATGTATCCTCTCCTCTCTCCCTCTCAGTCTCTTTTACTCAAAGTTTCTACGTATCCCCTCCTCTCTCCCTCTCACTCTCTTTTACTCAAAGTTTATATGTATCCTCTCCTCTCTCCCTCTCAGTCTCCTTTACTCAAAGTTTCTACGTATCCCCTCCTCTCTCCCTCTCACTCTCTTTTACTCAAAGTTTATATGTATCCCTTTCTCTCTCCCTCTCACTCTCTTTTACTCAAAGTTTCTACGTATCCCCTCCTCTCTCCCTCTCACTCTCCTTTACTCAAAGTTTCTACGTTTCCCCTCCTCTCTCCCTCTCACTCTCTTTTACTCAAAGTTTCTACGTATCCCCTCCTCTCTCCCTCTCACTCTCTTTTACTCAAAGTTTATATGTATCCTCTCCTCTCTCCCTCTCAGTCTCCTTTACTCAAAGTTTCTACGTATCCCCTCCTCTCTCCCTCTCACTCTCTTTTACTCAAAGTTTATATGTATCCCTTTCTCTCTCCCTCTCACTCTCTTTTACTCAAAGTTTCTACGTATCCCCTCCTCTCTCCCTCTCACTCTCCTTTACTCAAAGTTTCTACGTTTCCCCTCCTCTCTCCCTCTCACTCTCTTTTACTCAAAGTTTCTACGTATCCCCTCCTCTCTCCCTCTCACTCTCTTTTACTCAAAGTTTCTACGTATCCCCTCCTCTCTCCCTCTCACTCTCCTTTACTCAAAGTTTCTACGTTTCCCCTCCTCTCTCCCTCTCACTCTCTTTTACTCAAAGTTTCTACGTATCCCCTCCTCTCTCCCTCTCACTCTCTTTTACTCAAAGTTTCTACGTATCCCCTCCTCTCTCCCTCTCACTCTCCTTTACTCAAAGTTTATATGTATCCCTTCCTCTCTCCCTCTCACTCTCCTTTACTCAAAGTTTATATGTACCCCCTCCTCTCTCCCTCTCACTCTCTTTTACTCAAAGTTTTTATGTATCCCTTCCTCTCTCCCTCTCACTCTCTTTTACTCAAAGTTTATATGTATCCCCTCCTCTCTCCCTCTCAGTCTCTTTTACTCAAAGTTTCTACGTATCCTCTCCTCTCTCCCTCTCACTCTCTTTTACTCAAAGTTTATATGTATCCTCTCCTCTCTCCCTCTCAGTCTCTTTTACTCAAAGTTTCTACGTATCCCCTCCTCTCTCCCTCTCACTCTCTTTTACTCAAAGTTTATATGTATCCTCTCCTCTCTCCCTCTCAGTCTCCTTTACTCAAAGTTTCTACGTATCCCCTCCTCTCTCCCTCTCACTCTCTTTTACTCAAAGTTTATATGTATCCCTTTCTCTCTCCCTCTCACTCTCTTTTACTCAAAGTTTCTACGTATCCCCTCCTCTCTCCCTCTCACTCTCCTTTACTCAAAGTTTCTACGTTTCCCCTCCTCTCTCCCTCTCACTCTCTTTTACTCAAAGTTTCTACGTATCCCCTCCTCTCTCCCTCTCACTCTCTTTTACTCAAAGTTTCTACGTATCCTCTCCTCTCTCCCTCTCAGTCTCTTTTACTCAAAGTTTATATGTATCCTCTCCTCTCTCCCTCTCACTCTCTTTTACTCAAAGTTTCTACGTATCCCCTCCTCTCTCCCTCTCACTCTCTTTTACTCAAAGTTTATATGTATCCCCTCCTCTCTCCCTCTCACTCTCCTTTACTCAAAGTTTCTACGTTTCTCCTCCTCTCTCCCTCTCACTCTCTTTTACTCAAAGTTTCTACGTATCCCCTCCTCTCTCCCTCTCACTCTCTTTTACTCAAAGTTTATATGTATCCTCTCCTCTCTCCCTCTCAGTCTCCTTTACTCAAAGTTTCTACGTATCCCCTCCTCTCTCCCTCTCACTCTCTTTTACTCAAAGTTTATATGTATCCCTTTCTCTCTCCCTCTCACTCTCTTTTACTCAAAGTTTCTACGTATCCCCTCCTCTCTCCCTCTCACTCTCCTTTACTCAAAGTTTCTACGTTTCCCCTCCTCTCTCCCTCTCACTCTCTTTTACTCAAAGTTTCTACGTATCCCCTCCTCTCTCCCTCTCACTCTCTTTTACTCAAAGTTTCTACGTATCCTCTCCTCTCTCCCTCTCAGTCTCTTTTACTCAAAGTTTATATGTATCCTTTCCTCTCTCCCTCTCACTCTCTTTTACTCAAAGTTTATATGTATCCCCTCCTCTCTCCCTCTCACTCTCTTTTACTCAATGTTTATATGTATCCCCTCCTGTCGCCCTTCTGGGCTTTTGAGCCATCCGCAAAGTACAAGTACGAAGAAGGAGAGATGAGAAGTACATATTAATCTATTCAACAAACCGTTTGGTATTGAAAGTGTTTATTGTATACACAACTGATCCGACAGCAAAGTAGGATTAACATTCCGTAATGACGGACTTCTTCTTCATCTTCTTCTCCTGCTCCTCCTTGCTCCTCTTTCATCACCTTCTTATTTTTATTCTTCTTTTTTTCACTCTCTTAAAAAAATTGTTTTCCTGAAGATTATATGAAAAAAATTGTTTTTATAAAGTTCAATATCATCATTAAAGTAAATGAATATAATAATCGTGTCTGAGATTTTAGTGAGTTTGCACGATCACATAAAATTACTGCATTTTTAAATACCGATATGTATGTTTTTTCATAGAGTGACTACCGGGGGTGATAATTATTGTCGAGAGCAAGTGAGAACATGGTTATTTACGTTTAGACGGTACAGCAAAGTACTATTGTCTGCCATTCCATTCCAGTACAGTACTCATTCAACCATCTACACAATACAATAGATACCGAAGGTTCCCTTTTTTCACCTTTCATGTCTACGTTGTCCACAAAGTTTGCCCCTTTCACCATGCGAACCTATTGTTCGGGAAAGTTGACGCTCAATATTTGGGTGTTCTGTTTGGACCGGGCCCTAATGTGGTACTTCCATTGCAATGCACTGCATTGTGCGTATGTACTGGAATAGTACAGCACTGGAATTCATGAGAGTTCCGTAACTTTTGAAGTTTTGACTCTGGATTAGTTATTCTCTTGGACCCTAACTTCTGACTGAGTTACCAAGGAATCTGATTCACCTGCTGAAGGGGTAACCGACTGCAAAATGGGTGAGTTAAATGGTTTGATTGTGGGGGAGGTAGGGAAGTTAGGCGGCTCTTGCGGTGAGTTGTGTAACTATTATAAGGAATGGCATGTGCCGATCAATAACATTGCCTTATAATGGCGCCCTTAATAGCATATTCTGCTGAAGCCTTGAAGAAGGCATATGACGTTACCTACCGATTGGCAGGGGTAATAAACATTACACCTGTTGATTTGGGTCTATCAAGTGTCTTCGCTAGCCAGGATAACCTAGGAGTCTTTCTCTACTGACACGAGAGCACATCGCAAGTGTTTACTACATTGTATAATGATTATTTACGAGCAAACATCATTAGAAAAGTCGTTACTGTCTGTTTCTTCGACACTTGGTATACAAGACTTCGACGTTCATTACTACGCTCCGCAAGTGCCTGTTAATTTCACAAATAGGTCGCATACAAAGAATGTGTTACCTAAAGAACAAAATGTAGGAAAAACGAAATGAAATAAGGTGTTAAGTGTAACATGACATCCCGATGCATATTGCATTGTACATGTACCCGTAATACATACATGTACCTTCTAACTATATGACTGTAATGCCTACTAGATCAGTTGTTAGTGATGACGCAGTATAGTTTTATCGGCGTTCGTCATTCAATTATTTATATTTACCCAAATTTTGTGAATGAGGGTATTCTATGAGCCCTAGACTACATTTTTGTAACGAGATATATTAATAGTTGACCCATGTTTGTAGCCTTAATTTCCATGGTTATGCAATAGATTGGTCAAGAGCCGAGAATTGAACGAGAGTCATCATTGATCCGTACTACTTTACTTACTTTTACTTTAATACACGATGTTGTAGGTCGAAGTCTGTTCATCGATCCATGTAGGTGGAACAATTGAACCTTTATGAGATAAACCCAGCTTTTCCTGGTAAAACTGGGAACTCTATTACATATTATACATGTACACTGTACATATTTAAAAAAGATGAAATTCAAAACACATTGCTCATTGATTTTTACTGGCTACCATAATTTTGTAATCGTGTTTACTCGCCAAAATAATTTCAAATAAAACCAAAAGTTCATGATGTATATCTGATTATATAATGAGTATGACGTCATTAGTTATATTACTTGATACACTTGGTTATTTTACTCGAGAAAAAAAAAGACATTTTACGTGATACACACTAATATCCATATTTTACTTTAGTTAATATACACTAATGAAACTAGACAATATTTTTATTATGATACATGTACCAAGATGTACATGTTTAAAAAAGTAACATTCAAAACACATAGCTCATTGATTTACAAATGCTACCTGCATTTGGTAATCGTGTTTACTCGCTAAAATAATTTCAAATAAAAACAAAACTTTATATTGGTATTCAAGAGAGATTCCGCGTAATGACATCATTAGTTATATTACTTGATAAACATTGCTTATTTTACTTGATACGCATAATTTACTTTAGTCAATATACACTAAACTAGACAAAATTGTTAGTATGATACATGTACCTAATCTGTGACAAACTGGTTTACGTAATATACTTTCAACAGTTTGTATTTCTTTTTTTTATTATCAATGTGTAGACCTACATGTAGGTTTTGAAATAATCTAATCTTCTTGTGGTTGTCTGTAGGATATTTTAATCGAACCAATGTTCAAAATAGTCCAACACTTTCCTTTCTCCTATTCATTCAATATTCTTCCTTCAAAATATTTACTCTGAATACTTGACAAGGTTTTTTAAAGCGAAAGGTAAGGAGAGTTCTTCTTTAACGTCAAACGGGATCTGAGATAAAAGCCATCTCGGGGTCGTCTTCTACCTATACGTACACGGCTTTGTTTATCCAGAACCAAACAACCAGACAATGTTATGCCTACACACCCGTAGATTATATTTAATTGGACTGACAGTCACCAAGTCCTTTTTCCTAATTGCCCGAGTCAACCTGGTCCTAACAAATTTGGTATTCATTCTATAAATAAAAATCAAGTCTATACGATTGTCCTGACTCTCTTCGCTTTTATAGATGCATTCTTGGGAAGACGCCACAAAATCTGACATGATTTACAATGGGCAGTGATGTTGAACCGGTGGCGAAGCGTAGATCTAGTCGGTGAGGTGGGGGGGGGGGGGGGCGGTGGTTTTGACTATGCTGACAAGATATGGACTTTTTTTTAAATCTCTCTCTCTCTCTCTTTTTATCTCCTTCTCTCTCTCTCCTTCTCTCTTTCTTTCTCTCTTTATTCCTCTCTCTACAGGTGTGTATGTCTTGATTATTTTTCCATTCATTTTTTAGGACACTTTCTATCCCACTTCTACCACCCCTCCTCTCTCTCCCCCTCTCTCTCTCTCTATCTCTCTCTCTCTGTCAATCCCTCAATTTCTCTTTCTCTTCTTACGTTTTGGTTTATTTTTTAGCCACTCTTTCAGAGACAAAGTCATTGAGGGTGCAGCTAGAGTCACTGAATTATAATACGTTCTTCTATATTACTGGTAGCTAAAAGCAGTGCAATGAATGACTAACTTCAAGTTGATCGCCGAGTCGCAACCATTAAATGTTATGATGGGTACAACTGAAACTTTGAGAGGCATTTTTTACGCGTGATAGCAATTCTGGATGTTTCACATGATAAAGTGCGTAATGTTAAGACCATGAAAACTAAAGGAAATGTTACTAAATTTTGATGCGTATAACAAACATAAAGAGAAGTCACGCAAATTGCTAACCTCGACTACAAAAATAACTCGTAACTATTTTGTGTCACATGAAATCTGAAACAATTTTATGGCTCATCATCCACGCGCTAAATCACCACATAATCAGCACATAACATGAGCGCTATACAAGAACCCACTATTATTACTTTTGTTATAATTATAACTTTCCGTGGGTGAATAATCTTGATGGATAGGTCAAAAATAATTTTTTACTAGAATGCCAATTACGTCACAGTGACAAACAACGTACATGCAGTTTTGATATCCATTAAGAGGGTTAAATACAAGCATGAGGGATGTGATGTGAAGGAGATGGTCATCGATGAACCTTCTGCACATAATTTCAAATAACCAAGAAACTACTTTTCAAAGACGCTTACTAAAGGACGGGGCAGATTTACAGACGAAAAATGCACATGTTTCTGTCAGCCGAAAAATTGACGACGAGAAAATCCGATCCTATACGTTCGGATTTGTCCGCTTTGGACACATGTCATGTACACGTCCATGCATACAGCATAAACCTTTATACCCCACTGTCTATAAGATTGTGGGTCTGATACAGAATAGGTGACATATATCGCACACCGACTTGTATATTCATTCTACATTTTGCCCTTTAAGTAGCTTCAAGTTGGCAAGATTACAAGCAGGTGCTTCGGTCATGAAAATAATGTGCTTTTATTCAAAGATCCAATCAAGAAAATGTGATATTTGTTACTGTTTCTCTTGTGCGTCTCGATGAAGCGCTAATATTTCTTACAATTAAAAGACCAAGCCAAGCAAGGAAAACGCATTTCGAAAGAAAATGCATTTAGATATTAATTCCCATGTATTGTTTGGTTGGGTAACATTCGCAAATCGTAACAAACAATGCTGAAAGATTCCAACACAAGTGGGTCAAGGTAAAGTTCGTCTTTTTACATGTTTGATATCGAAACGGCAATCAAACAATCTCAATCAAATTTCATAGATGTTGACGTGTTTTTATTGTGTCGCTTTGATTGAATTCAAAGTACCCAAATGCAATGTGTGTACTGATCGAATTCCTTTAAAAGACAAAGACAAAGAGCCGAGATTATTACTAACATGATATTAGCCTCCCATTCTCATTAACCCGCTGTGATTAAGTGTCCTGTAATTAATCATGCCAGGTCGTCAAGAATTGTTCCTATAAAGGAAAAATGATTGCCTAATTTCTTCTCTCAACTTCAATCGCGATAAAGTCCTCCATAATCTCTTTTTGTGTGACACCGCTCAATATCCGTCTTTCTAGATGAAGGGTGGAAAGCACACACAAACCCCCAAGCATTAATGTCAACTTATCGCTGAATGATTTTGAATTAAAAAGGGCAAATATTTGGTTGCTGAAGAAAGCGCCTTGAGTGCAATAATAAAGCAAGTGCCTGCTAGTCATGACAATTTATGACTAATATTTCTTGATGGTTTACATGTAGGCTTATGATTGATGTAGGTCCCAAAGTTTAATCTCCTCTTTGTCGTGAACCAATTTATAAATGCCAAATCGGCAAAGGTTAGGTCCCTTTGGCTAACCCCTTGTATTTTCTTCCAATAGATATAGGATGTAAATCTTTGTACATTTAAAATGAATATTAATATCAAAGGTTATATTCTCATTCATTGTTTCACTTTTAAACCTTGCTTCATTTTATCAGCTTGTACTTATGGCCTTATTTCTGTTTTTGTAAATTCTGTCTCTCCCTTTATGCATTTTCTCCTTCTCTCTCTCTCTCTCTTTCTTTTTTCTTTCTCTTTTTTCTTTCTTTTTCTCTCTCTTTCCCTAGGAGCTATGTCTGGCTCATTATCGACTGCACTCTGAACCAATGTTTTCCTTCCCACATGTTCTCATCACATTACATTAATCATTTGTCACAAGAATCTCATTATTTCCTTAATTGCCCAATTTGTTTCTCTTTCCCCTGTCAAATTAATTTTATCACATTTGCTTCCCATAAGTTTATTTTTATTAATGCCCCCCTGCTTTATCTTAAAAGTTACCAAAAGACTTGAAAAGACAAATTTCAAATTTTACTCTCCCCTCCTTCCTTCTCTCTCTCTCTCTCATCTTTCTCTCTCTCTCTCTCTCTCTCTCATATTCTATTTCTTTTTCACATCCTTTCTTTCTCTATCTCCCTTGAATTGGAGCAAATTTGTGACTGTTAAGCGAGTAAACGGTCGACTTGTATTCCCTATGTGTATGGTGGTACATGTAATACAATCATCGAACTCTTACCCTATATAGAATAACTCGAGTTACAGTACATCAGTCTATATAAAGCAACTTAAAGTTATATACGTCATTTAAGGTAATATAGCATATAGTCTCATGTTTATGATAATGTTGCGCCAAGCTTTGACTGGGTGCGCGCCAGTCATGGTATACCCACCACCAGTATAAACACCTGTTACTTAAGGTGCTACTTTTACCACCTTGTGACGTCTCCGTACTCCGAAAACCGTCAACATTTCCAGGATACAAAAGTGCCACAATAACTGGTCCGTTTCGCCGTTTGTGACGTTTGACAATCGATGTCATGTAAAACGAGGGTATTTCTTGTCGCTTGGATGCCCACTGTAAATATGAAGGAAAGAAATGTGCAGAATCACTGTCAGCAATACATCGGTTCAGAAGGGAGAAGGTCGCTGGTTTTGGAAAAGAAGTTGTTGAGATAACGCAAGGTTGGTGAATGAGAAATAGAGAAGGGAAGAGGCACAGACAGACAGAGATAGACAGACATGGACAAAGAGAGAGGTAGAGAGAGAGAAAAAAAACAGAAAAGAGAGGGAAAGAAGGATAGACGTGGGGTATCGGTAGCTCATTGATAGGATAATTTAACCCAGACATCTGTCCGTATTTAGGATTTATTAAAAAGTAACTGAAGTATAATATGATAACTAAATTATATTTGTTATTGTAAAATAACTTATTGCATTATTTTCTGTAAATTGAGATTGGTGTACTCCTGTGAACAACAATGTATTTGTTGCTAAACTACCGTCAAAAGCCTGACCTAATTCTTTCTCACGAGTCACGACCCGACACTGTGCACTGTCCTGCACATATCCTGGGCGAGACGTTTACTCACGTTCTCCTTAGCTTTAATACCCTATTCAATGAAGGGTTTGAGTACCAAGGGTCTTAAATTATCGATTATTTCCATTCTACCCAGGTTTAGAGTATCACACCTTCTTCACCCCACTAAACCGCACACCCTCATTCACTCACGCGCACCACACAGCGCAGCACACAGCGCACCTGATACTACTGTAGCGCACACCCTCATCAACTCATGTATAATACTACTTTACCCCCACACCCTCACTCACGTGTACTACTACAGTACCGCACACCCTCACCCACTAACGTATAATATTCCTAGTATTACTATACTGCTCACCCTCTCCCACTCACTTATAGTACTACTGTACCACACACCCTCACACACTCACGTATACTTCTACTGTATCGCACACCCTCATCCACTAACGTATAATACTAATAGTATTACTATACTGCTCACCCTCACCCACTAACGTATAATAATACTAATTTTACTATTCTGCGCACCCTCACCCACTCACGTATAATACTACTGTACCACACAGTACTATACCAAGGAACGACCATGGGTTTGTGTAGTATAATGTAGATCGATTTAAGAGATTGCCCGCCTTCTTTACAATGTTTTTCCTATTGTTGTTAAGGTTTGTTTGTTATGTATTTTACCATGTCCACGCGTTGAGGATGTGGTTAGAAAATCATTAAAAGAAAAAGGAATTTATCCAGTTTTTCCGATTTAGGTCGTTATTTCTTCATAATTATATTCAGTGTAAATAGAAATGTTAATCAAAGATAACTTGGCAAGAATTCTCGAAATATATTGTCCACAGTTATCAAACATCATATTATTGGTGATGTCTTTAACGGGCATAGTGCTATTCCAGACTCAGTGTTTACTTTCTTGTTATTCATTAATGGTAAATGGGTATTCAATATCGGGACTTAAACTTATAGATACAGGGGCAACATTTCTAATATTGTATCTTGGCTTGCATTTTACCGTACATTTTAAGTTCTTTCAACACGTCCAAAGGAAGTGAGACAATTCACCGAAAAGAGGTTAATATGCCATTACATCCACTGCATTCTCTTCGCAATTTTTGAATTTCATAAAGAAAATGTAAAATATAAACAAACTCGCATTCTAAAATGAATTCCGAAAAGCTTTGTTTAAATAAATGAATCGCTGTAAGTTCCCAAAGGATAAAACTTATAAAAGGATAAAACTTATTGTTGTCCGTCTACATGTGAAGTCGTATTGAGATTTTCGATGGCTGTATGCTCGCTTGTCTAGCTGGGGGTGGTGAGAGGGGGGAAGAGAGTTCTTGTGGCTGTATAGCTGCGTTTTATTGAATCAACGTCAAGCATTATAGATCGGCTGGTGATGAGGGCCATATCAATAGTAATCTCATGAGAAAGAATTGAGATGAATCGACACTCAAGACCGAAATACCTTTCTCTCAAATCACGCAGGAGATTTGTGTTGGTTTTGAGTACGCCATCGTACTAGTCACGTGACTATCCTGTCGCCACCACGGAATAAGGTTTCTACTTATAGGTTTCAATAAAAGACGCGCTAACAGTGTTAACACAGATCAGCTGTGAAAGCATGGATCTACACCCGACTAGGGTACAGGCACGCATTAATCCATATTTTACGAATACAGCGTGGTGTATAAGAGGTACATTACTCTTGCAGTTAGTGTAAGCATTGCCAGGACTGTAACTCACCTTTTTACGAGGCACCCTTCTGGCATGCACAGCGCGTCCCCATGCGCTAGGAATGCATTTGCGCATCTTCGAAAGAAACCCTGTCTCGCAGTGAGGATAACAAAATGTCGGCAGTGGGTACGGGTATTGGATTGACATGTAGTCGGATCTTCAGATGCTTTCTACAGGGCCTACTTTACTTGATTGCACGAGTGGTCTGAAATTAAAACTCAACGAGGGATGATGTGGATGATACTCGATGGGCATTGGCATGATACTCGATGGGAATTGGCATGATACTCTAGGAAATCGTTGCACATCAGAGAGAATAATATAAGACACACTGTGTTGATATAAGGCTAACTTGCATGCCAGGGGGGTGTTTCACAAAGATCCTAAGTAGAACTTATCTCTAAGTTGGACTTAAAAATTATGGACAGCCATTGGAGTCTTAAAATGAAATATATTCAAAAGCAGAAATTCAAGTATTTTAGACTTTTTATAAATTCCACATCCAGAACATGAAATCTCCTTGATGATAAAAAATATGAATGATTTGAATAAACAATAAATGCCTTTCAAAATAACTTTTACAAAATATTTTCAAAGATGCTAATGGCTTTCCATACATTTTGAGTCCAACTTAGAGATAAGTTCAACTTAGGATCTTTGTGAAACACCCCCCTGATCTCATTTCATGCCCTTCACTGAACACGTATATGTGATTTACAATTGTGGGGATTATTTGCAGTCAATGACAATTATTAACCGCATTATTTACATGTCATGGATGAACGTTGACAAATTAGTTTCATTCGATATATTGGAGTGACCATTTATTATCGTCTGGGAGGAGTTTATTTCACTTTGAGCTCTTAAAACGCACACAAACAAGAAACATAGACATCAGAGTAAAAGATGACTCTAAAATCTAAAGAAACTTCCAATGAATATCGATATATTAATGTTATCAGATCGAGTGATGCAAGTTATTGCAAATGTAGTATATCCTTATGTAAAACTAATTAAACTACATCTACATGTATCTACGTCCTACCCGCAAAGGTAAGAGTCTCACTTTTGGTGGAAATTTCAACTTTGATACGGCATCGGTCGAAAATGTTATTAAATATACGTAAACGTGAGTTACCATGCCATATTAATGGATGTATTTTCTTGATCCTGTAATATCAAAGCATGTAATATATCAAATATTATAACACTCTCACTTTCACATGTTAATTC
The DNA here is from genome assembly GCA_035222895.1 of Strongylocentrotus droebachiensis. Lineage (NCBI taxonomy): Eukaryota > Metazoa > Echinodermata > Echinoidea > Camarodonta > Strongylocentrotidae > Strongylocentrotus > Strongylocentrotus droebachiensis. Next base: position 23,038 of record JAVYIG010010615.1, on the reverse strand, counting down.
ATACGTCCTTTTATAGATCAGATATGCTACTAGAATAATATCTACAAATAAGATTGCCTAAGAAACATTGTTCTTTTGATACCTTAACCGTTAACTCTTTTAACCGTACGTGACAAAATGAAATAATACAAATAATAAAAAAGAAAGTAATTGGGATTGGGTAATAATTGTCTAGTGTATGCACCTGCTGTGTATCCGGTAGTACACCATGTTGGTTCCGAGATCAAATTCTAATTTATTTCTTTTAATTGAACAGACATGATGATATAGCCCAAGACATGCAAGGCGGCATACCTTCAGTAGCAAATTACAATTGAAACTAAGGGGTCAGTAATATAATCGATATGTTTATGACCTTTATATTATGCACACGCTTTAAAAAGATTCGTTTCGTTTTTAAAGTAGAGATGTCTGCTCTTTGTATCAACGCTATTTTTTCTTGTTCAGGACAAGAATTGAATGATGCGTTCCATCCCGAACTACAGCACTGATGTATGTAAACTAGTCCCTAGGGGCACAAATATGCTAAGAAACATGCTAGTGAAATAGTGCATTTTGCGACGCTGGGAGCGATATTAATTCGAACACATACTGAAATATGGGATGAATTTGACAAGCATTCTATTCATATCGGTTCCCATACCTCTCCCTGCGGACTGCATGTCAAGTTAGTATTGGGAATGAGTACGTTGTATAGTTCAATAGCACCGGTGACAGGTAATAAGTATTACATGTCTACTGATGACTGCAGTACGGTCTGGTCACGAAGTTAATAAAGATTCTCACAGCTATTCAATGAATCATGCCTTGACACCTGAGCCTCAATTTCACGCGAATGGTACCGATAATATTCCTGTATGACATCCCTATTATTACATCCTTACCTTTCTTCACGTAGGCCTACATATTCTCATTACATGATTACTTTCTTCTCTATTTCTCACAATGCATCTACCTCCATCTTTTTTTAACGATGAATCCTTCATCTTTCATCCTCCTTTTCCAGCAATTCAATCCTTGCAATATAATTTTCTTCATCTTCGCCATACGCTATGTGTTAACTTTACCTGTTTCGCTTTATCAATCGTTCATGTTAATCCGCTTGAATGTGAAGCTATTCCGTTATTATATCTTCCATGTTTCCCTTTGACCAATCTCGGCCATACTTTCTTCTGTACGGGATACATCTCCTTTTCTGTAATTGTTTTAAAAATTACATGTTAGCTCTTATGCTGTTTCAAGAATGAAATTTACGCCCGAGACATAATAGGGAAGAGTGACTTAAAATGTGAATCATCCTCGGGTAAAACTGCAGTGCATTACTAGTTCTTCTTCACCAGATCTTGACAAAATAATTATATCTCCCAATTATATTTCGTTTATGTCTTTGCTCAGCCTCCCTCTTCTTTCGGGCTAACTCTCCTCTCTCCCTTTCTCCCCATCTCTCTCTCTCTCTCTCACACACTCTCTACCTCTTCTCTCTTTCTCTCTCAATGATTCCCATGCTCTCTCCTCTCTTTATCTCGTTTTTTTCTTGCTTTCTATTCCTCACCATTTACCACATCTTCCCTCTCTCTATTCTGCCTCTCATTTCTCCTCAAGGTTTCTTCATCACCACTCTCTCATTGCCTCATGCATCTTTATCCATTCCATTTCTCCTTAGAGTTCGTATCTCGCATCTCACTCCTCCACTCCCTTCTCTATTCGTACCCTTCAACTCTTGTCTCCATCTCTCCATTCCTTTCCCTCTCTCCATTCCTCTCCATCTCCATCTTTCTATCGTACGAGGGCCTAGTAAATCGCCTCCTCATTTTGACACTAAGATACACACATGGGCAGGTGTTTTAGGATGCGGGATGTACTTAAATCGTTAAGTCGCCGCTCACACACGACAAACAGCCTCTTAATCTTATGTAGTCTTAGATCCAGCCAATTTCTCCACAATCTGCCGATCAAAACCTCCAGACAGGCTCGTATGAGAACCGTAAGAAGGCAAACTCGGTACCAAAAATTGACCAAATTGGGTTTCAGGATTATAGCAGAAGCTGGTTATTCGTGAGCGCATATCGACACTATTCCAGTTGTGATAGCCAACCATCCTATTCTAAGTTTTCTTTCTCAGTTTAGTATCTGGGAACTTTAATAAGTGTGTAATTTTCCTAGAGCAAACATATTACTAATGCTGGTAATGTTATCAGCAATCATTCGAAATTATTTTGTTATATTTCTCACCTATGCCCTGAAATTAGAACTGATATTTACTTAGAGCTTTCTCTTTTTCCAACGTGATGAGTAGAATGATAAATGTTGTGCCTTGGATGACAAATTACGGGATGAGATATTGATTCTTACCTCAACCTTAGGTTTGGGAAGGGTTCATGAGGTGATGATGTCACACTGGAACTCACCAATAGCTTATAAAGTTTGAATTCCCATATCAGGAACTATAAGCACCAACGAATTTCTGAGATATGATATACATCATGAGGAAATGGACAACTCTATAAAGACGGTGTGGGTGATTATTGATATTTAAGTACGGTTCAATTCGTTTTAGACTTAGTTAAAACCCTTACGACAACAGCGTAATACTGCGTAGTTCACAGATTAAGTAAAAGTGAAAATGTTCAAAGTTGTTTAGATGAAAATTCGATTCACTTAGAGGTAAAGTACCACTTTTAATTGTTACTCTATCATTTGATTCATAAAATTCAAAATAATCTGTAGGTACGTTCAAATTCGAATTCAAATTCATTTCCAAATCCAAGTCAAATTCACAGTCAAATTCAAATTCAAATTTCAACTCAAATTTAAATTCAAATTTACTTTCGAATCAAATTTCAAATCAAATTCAAATTCACAGTCAAATTCAAATCCAAATCTAAATTCAAATTCAAATTCAAATTTAAATTCAAATCACACCATAATCCCGAAAAAGAAAAAATAGTATTTACGCGTTCTTCATGCTTCACTAACCCCGATTGTGATTCAGTGAATAATGCATTTTTATAAAACCTACCTTCATTAGGCATTCACATTTCAAAACAACAAAATAGACAAAATCAATAGTTTGCGCTTACGTAGAGAGTCATACAAAAAAGGATATTTGAATACAAGGCACTGATGGAGGTTCATACAAATGAGAACTCGACATAAGCGGGTGAACTTAAATGGATAGTGGAATATTCCCCAGTTCAATACAAGTAGAACAGATATTCACATCAATATTTCAGAAAGTTGAAGATATAATCTAAAGGGATTATTCATTCTAATGTCAGTGAGCTGCATTAAAAAACATAACAAATGAATTTCTTTGGATGTAGGCCCACATTAAAATTGTGGGAAGCTGAGAGTTTTGATAAATGTCAGGTGCAGGCGGGATCAGTGTACATTACGTGCAAGAAGCCTCGTTCTTATATTTTTCAATAAGAAAATGATTACCTATTTACATATTTGAGTAATTTAAATATGAAAATAGGATATAATTACTTCGATTTATTTGAAAAAGAAGACGATCTTCAAGAATTGTTCTCATACCAATGTACAAGATCCAAGGTACATCAAGTTTGCAAGCCAGCCTATAATCTTTGTGGATGCGTCAGAGCAAAATGAAATGTTTTCAGCTGCTTCGTTGACAGTCTGTGAAATGAATTTCTCATTATATCATCCATACTATGAATGGCATCATTCTCGTTTACTTACAAGACTGCTTTAAAATTTAAATACTTTGATATCAGAGACATGCTCCTATAATAGCTAGTTATATGTCTCAATAATCAAAGTTTAACAGATGTTTTTTGTTAGTACTCTAAATACTTAAAATACATGTATTTTAAGTACAGTATTATAAACATATTGAAATATACAAATTACAGTAAGATTTTTTAAAGTTTGCTAAGTAGAATATTCTTTTTTGAAGTATACTAAGTACAGCATTTTATTTTGCAGTATACTAATTATAGCATTCTATTTTTAAGTATGGTCAGTAAAGTATTATATTTTGAAGTATACTAATTACATAAATATACTTTGAAGTACATGTATTCTAAACCAAACTATATATTATGAACTACACGTTGAAGTAGAGTTTCATATTTTGGAGTATTCTAAATACATTATTTCAGAATCACACTCTCAGTGCGCCCGCAAATGTTTTTGCCTGGTGATTCCATTTTTCTCATTTCATAACGGGCATCTTCTCAACTTGTGGGTGTAATCTTAGTTTGTTAAGACAGTAAATCTTATCTTGATAAGAGAGTAAATGAGTTGAAGAATTACAAATCGATACGGCTTGCAGCGACCCAGAACGTATCTGACCTATGCTTCAGGTATATATCGGCATGCGATGCGGATAATAACCTTCCCTCCTTGAGAAAAAAAAATAATATAATTTCCATTCGATATTCCATTTTCTTTACCCATTGTAATGAATATTGTTTAATTTTCATTCTTCCCTCTTTATATATATATATATATATATATATATATATATATATATATCTTTGTATTCTCTTTGTCTCTGTCTTAATTTCCAATAGCTCTTACAAGCCCAACTTTCCGTCTGTCTGTCTGCCCGTCTCTCTGTCTCTCTCTTATTTAAAGCTATCTTTCTTTAACTCTTTTTTCCCGATGTATCCCTTTTTTCATTCTTTCTTTATATTCTATCTTCCTTTTCTGTCTGTATGTCTCTTTCTTTAGTATATGCTCATCTTTCTCTCCCCCTGTATATTATCCTATCAATATGTGTTTTCCCTCTTTCTGTCTTACTATGTCTGCTGATTTTCATTTGCGCCCCTGTCACTCTCTCTCTCTCTCTCTCCATCTTTCTTTCTCAATTCCCCTTCCTCTCTCTCTTCTCCCCTTCTCTCAGTTTCATTCCTTTTCCCTTTGTTATATCTCTCTTTATCTCACCTTGTCTCTCTATGTTGCTTCATGCCACTGCTGTTGTCCTTGGTGCGTCACGTTGTCATGGTTACAATTTGATCGCTTGAAAAACACTATATTATACTACATTTGGTTGATCTCAATGTATGTTCTATTGTAGATTGTGATACTGTATATGTTTTGAGAGCACCCACACTCCACCCTCTTACCTATGAACATACAATAGTGTGGAAGAATATCATACAATAGATCCCCTGAAAATGAAAGCTCTTCAAATTTCCTCATATTCGAAATATGACAAGAAATAGCTGAAAGGTTTCTACCAAACATTTGTGCCACATGTTTGTGTAGTCCCACATACACATTTTTGTGTACAGTACATGTAACCCATGATTTCAAAACATCACAGTATTCATCAATTCATTTGTACTGCATGATAACCCCTTTCCAATTGCTTGCGGACAGTTACTTTCAAATGCAATGTATGAACAGAACCCAACTTTATTTGTAAAGAGGAAGCTACTTTTTCGTAAAGATTAAAAACAATATTTACCAAGTTTTCATAATACACGTTAGTCCAAATTATATCTTGATTTATCAAATCAACTTGCATCGTACCGTACAGGTCTACATGAATGTATTGCTTTGTAGTTTTAATTAATACCCCGTAGTCGTTCTTCGCTGTTTTACTCAATTCCCGTGATATTTCTTATTTCCTTGCTGTTCTTTAATGGAAGACCAACCAGTTTAGTTGCTCTTATCGCATCCCCACTTTCTTTTCTGCTTATTTATTAAAAGATTGCGTGGGTGGAGGAGGGAGTGATTTTCAAAGAATTTTACTGCTTTGCATATAAACTTTCGTTCAAAAATGCATCCCTGTCATGAATACTACCTCCATCGTCGAATAATCGAACTGACGTCAATTTTCAGGGTAATTAAGAATTCATATTGAAGTATCTTGATTAAAATGTAAAGATAAAAATTAGATAGCAATACATTCATGTAGCCTTCAAGGTTAACTAGTTCTGCGGTATTTGTTACATGTATGTAATCGACCTAAACCAACTACTTATTCGTCATGCCCTGCACCAGTGCCTGCGCCCATAACACCTTTTAAGAATGTGTATTTTGAATTTAAATATTACGTATTTTGGAGTGCTGCACGTACATGTAAGAGCCCCCATACTGTAGAATAGTGTTTTCTTTAAGCCTGAAATTACAAAACAGAAAGTACATGTACGTCCTGATCAAGGTACAATTCCCGAGCCTTGGGCAACTCTTTTGCTACAATTCCCAATACATCCGTATATTTCCAACGTCGGAAAATCAGATTCAGTATGGTGCATGAAACCCGGTGGAACGCGGGAGCGGTTGAAAATGTCAATGACTTTGTGCTTATGTACGTACGAGAGATTAAATGTCAGAAGATCAGCTTTCTATGGCCATAATGTCAGCTAACTTGATTTGAGTGACATCATTACTTGTGTGTTTCTATGAATAATTTGATCGGGGATTGTGGGAAGGAAGGTTGACTGGCGTAATGGATTCATCTATCCCTTGTTAGACCTGACTTTATGACGACAACAGCTCAGACGGAAATGAGTAGATTGGAAAAAAATATGTTTTTATTTGTACCTTACAAACATATTCAAGGAAGAAAATGTCCCATTGCCGTCAGGCCTAATCTTCATTTCCTATGGTTATTGTAATTACTCTATTCAAAAAATGTTTTTTCTTAATTTCCCCAAACTCGCGTTTCCCTTTAATGTTGAATGGTGTAAACCAAAGGGAAAATGAAGTCAGCGATGTGCCGGTGAAACACCCCAGGGTGAAGCGACATATTGAAATAGTTTGATATCTATACCTCTCAGTGTTTTAGGTGTATTTGAGGTTCTATCACCATGTTTACAAAAGTTGCAATCAATACCGTTTGCCACTTGGCTTGCTAGTCGCTCCTCATAATACTGTTTAAATAACTCGCCAATGAATATATGCGTGACAAAAAAAAAACGCCACTGAAGTTTGAAAGACTGTTACCATTGCTTTCCAGAGTGGGCGCAGTTATTGATATGACCCGGGGGGTTAAACCATAAGTTTGTATTAAATCATGAGATGCGTACGTTGTCAACGTACTCATTTTCATCGTCAGCTGGTGAAGTTTTTTTGGGGCCTCTTATGTGCTGGGAAGATGGTAAAACAAATCTCCGTTTTTTGCTCAACATGAGATCATTATTTTCAATCAACATGAGATCATTATTATTAGTTATGAACACAAATAATAATCACCGATTTGATTATATTTTGTCTTGTTCTTGAACTCGCAATCAAAGTATAACCTACAATTCAAATCTGTCATTTAATTATATTTATTTATGAAACACATTCAGCTTATTTTTTTTTGTTCCAAAAGTGTTAAGTTTAAAGTTGCCTTACTTGTCCGGTGTTAGTGCTATCTAGAGTAGATATAGACATAGCTGTCTGTATGACCATGTACAGGTAACTCTTATTTTAGCCCTTGGACACTCATGGCCCATCCAAGGATCTTCAGTTTCTCCTCCATCCCTAGTGTCACAATCGATACAGTGCTGTGATTGTGTTTACTTGTGCGGTGTCCAGGCTATTGACTGGCGGTCGAGACGTGACATACGCTTTCCGCCTCATCGCTTGACCAATGCTTCAGCGCACTTCGGCTCTAAGACACCATGCTTTAATGGGCCTCACAGACACTAGATTTCAACCTTAAAGGGGGACAAACCCTACTAGACGATAATCTAATTGGACCATAATTTTCATTAATTTAAAAGTAGCTGTGCGAAGATTTAAAAGGTGAAACTTTGATTGGACAATTTTATCAAAATGGATATCTTGGACACATTCGAATTAGAAGTGTCGTATAGTTGAGTGGTTTAAGCACTTGACTTGAAATTCAAAGGTCGTGGTTCGATCCCCGATACGGCACTAATGCCCTTTGGCAAGGCATTACTCTTCATTTGCCACACTCGACCCAGGTGAGGTAAATGGTACCTGGCAGGAATCAATTCCTTGAAATGCTAGAGCGCTGTAATGGCAGCTAGGATAAAGCCGGGGGTAATAATAAATGCGCCTCGGAATATAATTTCTAGACAGACGGCGCTATAGAAATGCCTATAACTATAAGTTATTATAATTATCAATTACAAAACGCTTAAATACTGCCCCGGCACGGCACCTGTAGATCTCTCTTCAGTTTTAATATATATATTTCTAGACTAGAGAACCCTCAAACCCAGCCCCCAATTTGCATTACATTTCCAACTGTTGATCTGTATAAACCGTTGTGATTTACAACCTACTAACACGTCATGGATAAGACAATTGTATTCATCCCGAAAATAGAAGCCTTTATAACTTCTGATGGATGATTTGGATTCTAGTATTTACCACATGCTGCCGTGTAACATACATGTATTACCGTCATCTTGTTTTTGAGTAAATAGATGTATAGGGGAGAATTGTAATGATATAGGACCGTAGGATATAAATGTGGAAGCAGATAGAGAAAGAGAGAGAGAGAGAGAGAGAGATAAGGAGAGAATGAGGGAATGAATGAAACCGAAGGAGAAAAAGAGAGAGAATGAGAGGCAAGATAATTATAAACCGAGGAAGAGAATGAGAGGTAACAGAAATAGAAGGTGAGATAAAGGTAAAGATCGGAAGACATCGGAAGGGAGTAGAGGATAAAAAAAGAGGTATTACAGAGAAGAAAAAAATACAAAGAAACAAATTGCATGTGTATGTATGAGTGTGTGAGAGGGAGAGAGAGTGAGAAAGAGATAGAGAGAGAGGGGTAAGGGGAGATAGTAAGAGAGATGAAGATAGGAAAGATAAAGAAGTAACACATTCCCTTGTGATTGAGAGTCATTATGTTCTATTGACCTCTTTCCTAGAGCGTGATGTAAATGCGAAATGAGGAGAAAGGAAGGATAAAACAATCCCTGTAGGTACACATTAAGTTCCAAACATTCAATGGCGCCCCAGAGTGGTATGACTCGAAGCGTGCATTGCGATTGTTTAATGGTGACGCTAAATATTGAGTTTCATCTGAAATCTTAACCAAATTTAACCCCCCCCCCCCTCCTCCCTACCTCTGCTTAACTTGCTATCTCGCACACGCCGCCTGTGGTTATGGTGATAATGTTGAACAAAATATAGTTATTGATGCACTATGAAGAGACAGGGAAAATACAATTCCTGTTTTTGCATACAGTTTTTAAATATTCCATGGCATATAATAGTAGCTTCTCTCACTGTGTGCGTTGAACATTATGTGAAGCAGACGATAATACTCGAAATCAAACCTTTTACTGATCAAGTGATTTGTGTCATAATTTGGTGACGGAAACTGATGATGTATGATTCTTGATTTTCAATGTTTACTCCACGTAAGCTTTTCTTTATGTCACTTAATATTAAGTCCCTCGCATACCTTATCTATTTGGCTTCACATATCACGTGCCTTATACATTTGTGATAGATGATGATGTTGATGATGTTGAGATTTAAGATGGTGATAAGTTTTTGTACATTCTTTACGTTTTTTAAAACTCCGCGTAGTTTAAGTAAGATTTAGTGACTTCAAGTCCTTTACTTATCTATATCTACTTGACTTCACTAACTACATAAGTTAATGATGATGATGACAATGATGATCATACTTGAACTTTTAAATGTAGACATTAAATATAGAGATCATGTCTGTGCTACATTATTAACAATTCTGTCTCTGAGTAATTTTAAGTTGGGTTGGTTTAAGCAACTTAAGCAAGTTCTGTACTTTTCTATCTCATTGGCTTCACTTACTACGTGCCTTATAATGATGCTGATGGTAATGATGATGGTGGTGATGATGATGATGATGATGGTGGTGATGATGATGGTGGTGGTGATGATGATGATGATAATGGTGATGATGATGATGATGATGGTGGTGGTGATGATGATGATAATGATGATGGTGATGATGATGATGATGAAGACGATGATGATGACGATGATGATGATGACGATGATGTTGATGATGATGAGAGTATTAATAACAATTTAAATAATGATGTTAAATATACAAAATGTACATGTAGTAATGTTGTCTGCTACATGATTCACAATTTTAACTCCGCGTAGCTTTAAATCAATTAAGAAACTTTAAGCGTTTATTTATTTATCTAATTGGCTTCAATCACCACGTGCCTTATTTGGTGATGACGATGATGACGACGATCTTGATGTTGATGGTGATAATGGAGGTGGTGGTTATGATGATAATATTGATGACAATGATAACAATGTAAATAATGATGTTAACTATGTTCAAATAAATAAATAAAAATAAATAATCTTTTAAAGTCCACTCCAAATTTTATTAAACCGAAAATGTACATGTAGTAATGTTGTCTGCTACATGATTCACAATTTTGACTCCGCGTAGCTATTTAAGAAACTTTAAGTCGTTTATTTATTTATCGAATTGGCTTCACTCACCATGTGCCTTATTTGGTGTTGACGATGATGACGACGATCTTGATGTTGATGGTGATGATGGTGGTGGTGGTTATGATGATAATATTGATAACTCTTTAAATTCGACATTAACATTAGCGATGATGTTTGCTACATGTTTTACTCCGCGCAGCTTTCAGTTAGTTTAAGAAAATTTAAGATCTTTACTTAACTATCTGAATGGCTTCACTAAACACGTGCCTTATTACAATGATGATGATGATGATGATAATGATGATTACAATTTAAATAAGGATGTTAGATATAGTGATGGTGTCTGCTCCATGATTTACCATCTCCGCATAGCTTCAAGTTATTTAAGAAACTTTAAATCCTTTCCTTATTTATCTAATTGGCTTTGATAACCACGTGCCTTATTTGGTGATGACGATGATGATGACGATCTTGATGTTGATGGTGATGATGGTGGTGATGGTCATGATGATAATATTGATAACTCTTTAAATTTGACATTAACATATTAGCGATGATGTATGCTGCATGTTTTAATCCGCGTAACATTAAGTTAGTTTAGGAAAAGCTTCGGTCACGAATATCATTACGAACTGCTACGAACGCCGTATGAACGATTTTCAGACAATGGAATTCGGGAAGACAATGGAAAAACAGGGAGATTCATACGAAATTATCGTACGTACGAACCTTTGTGACCGTAGCAAAACGTCGAGACCTTTTACGTATCTATGTGATTGGCTTCACTAATCACGTGCCTTATTATGTTGTTGTTGTTGATGATGTTAATGGTGAATATGCTGGAGGTGGTGGCGATAACACTTTAAAAATGTGACGTTACATAATAAGAGTAAAGGTGTACATGTATGTTGCATGATTTACATTACATGGTCTCAACATTACCTTTTCTTTATTCTCCTGAATGCGAAGTGTTTACTTATCTTAATCAATTGTCATCATTAACCCAGCGCCTTATCATCATATTGATAACACACAAATTTGTTGCACTGATGGTGATGAAGATGTTGATGATAAATGATGTATCACTATCAATACATGAATGGCAAGCTTTCAGGTCTTTGACTTGCAGTAAACAGTTTGTGGATTGTAACAGCCATACCACTATAATAATTGACGGTAAAGATAATGGTACTCATGAGTGCTGCCACTACAACTACTTACAAGCAATAAGACTCTTAACGACTGTTAATGGTATGTACATATAATAACAATGATGAATGCCGGTTAATGCACTATAATCAGGTGGCTATGATCTCGGTTGTCATATTTGTGGTAAACATTGTGATAATAATGCAAATTACATTCTTACTTGAGAGATGAAAACGTGAGATGCTACTCGACCAATGTTTATGCATGTAGGTCTAAGTATCAGAAGGGGAACAGGGTATTTCAGTAAGAAAAACCTTATATATATATAGCAAAAATAACTGCAGATGTACCTTTTAAGATCATATTATATTATTCAGGACCTTGCTCTTCTAACAATATCATGGTTATGTACGAAAGTATAGAATAGGAGATGCAAGCACATACGTTATTTCATAGTCAGCTCTACATATATTTAAGACAAGAAACGGGATTTGTTTCAGTGAGTTTGGTAGACAGAGAGAGAGAGAGAGAGAGGGAGTGGGGGGGGGGGTAGGAAAATAAACTTCCACCCCTTTCTCCTGTGGTCTGTGCCCCATGAATCATGTTGATTGCGGTCTGCCAAGGGGAACGAAGATGGATCAAATGATGCAATTCTCGACATAGCCAGGGTGGTGTTTCCATGACAGCTCCTCCACACTGGCTAGTTAAAGGACGCAAGAGAAATAATGCGCGCTGTGCTCATCAGCCCGACGAAATTTACCCTACTGTTTACATACTCTTGTATAACCTTTATATTAACGTAAGAATAATTAATTGCAGGTCGTTTTGATAAAATGTATCTTAACGTCTAAAACATCGTAAAGGGATCCGGTAACTTTGTCTCAGATTCTGAAACAAAATCCTGGATTTAGCTCATGCTGCAATGATAATCATAAACCTTTAGGTCAGTCAGAAACCCCATGACTTTTACAAGCCGATCGCCTGTCTGATTATCAAGATATCTGTGATTGGCAATCGAAACCAAATTTTGCGTTTGCCAAACGGTTTTCATAACACTACAGTCAGTTTTTTTAGGGCTTCAATATTACACCAGATCACAGACACTGATAACACGTATGGCCATGCATCTCAGATTTAACAATGTTAAACGATGCCTTTAACAACTTCCTATGATTACTCACTTGCCATTGATAATGTTCTTGAACTGATTCTAAATTTTTACTAAATTCGAAGCGTCATAAGGCACTGTAAATAAAAACCAATATATTTATGTCGTGTTTAATTTGTCAGTGATTAAGGTGGTTTTAAGGATGATGCCATCGTATCAACGTCCATTTTCAATCATTTGCTTATTCAAAGCCACTTCTGTAGAATTTTGCACGCTTAACACTCAACTCCCAACCTGTGATAGATAGTCAAGCGTAAGAACCACTATACTACGACACCTCTTATCATGAAATAGTACTGGCTGTTGTGATTATTATTACCAGACTTCTTGCATCACGTGTGATTTAAATGACAAACTTGTGTCGAATTGAATTTGTTGTCAATGTGAACATTCCTGTTATAGCTAGTCCCACGTTTCCCATTCTATCTCCCCTTGGTAAATTCAATTCACGGCTAGGAACGAATGTTAATGATCAGAAATTATTGGTAAATGTGCAGGAGATGGCATTGTGAACAGCATGAACAAACTACTAACGTGATGAGCTAAATGAGATAGAGGGAGAGAGAAAGAGAGTAGGAAGAGATACAGGACGAGAAGAAGGAATTGAGAGGAAGAGAGAAATGAGAGAGAGAGAGAGAGAGAGAGAGAGAGAGAGGGAGAAAGAGATCACAGACTCTGAGAAAGAGAGAAACGGGGGAACTTAGACAGAGAGACAGACAGAGAAAGAGAGAGGCAGACAGACCGAGGGGTGGGGGGGGGGGGGGGGGGGACATAAAAGGATGAGGAGCCGAATAAAAAAAAGACAGAAAGATACTTAAAAAATATGAAATGATAGTCATAACGATGATGCCTTGCAATGGCCAATCATTTAATAGTAGGCCATGAACTAGGATAGCTAGAAACAGAAGAGAATGGAAATATTATGAGGAGGGCTTTGTCCAACGTCTGGATGAACTATAGCCCGATAGATAGATAGATAGACATGAACAATGCGAAACAAATGTAAATGGCATCGGAGACGATAGCTGCAGTTATATAAATCGGGAAAATGACTTCGTGCTCGCATGGAAATAGACCAATAGATGCTTGTGATAACACCGCGAAATAGTACACAGCTAGACTCGGTGTATTCTATTAAATGGTGTCTCCTTGAGACACCTAAATAAATAGAGCCGAAGAACGAACCAGCCTTGGATCGATGCAGAACGCAATGGCAATGTCGAAGCGTCTGTTGAACGAGGATTAAGGAGACGTAGGCGGAGATTGTGAAGACGAACAGGAGGCAGACGACGCTGATGATGGCGACAGAAGTGCGAGGCGCGATGATGAACAGGAAAGAATGAATAACATAGCCAGACTAATAGGTTAGAGAGGTGTAAAAGAAGAGTGGGAGAGAAGGAAAATGTAAGAAGGAGGAGATAGAGGGAAACAAAAATGTGTTGAAGACGAGAAAAGAGAGTATATTGAGAATCGCCGCCAAGTTTAAAAGGGTTGAGGTTTGAAAGTGTGAACAAAAATTCACATGGACTGTACGATATAAAACGGTAAAGGAAACCATTCAGATCCCATGTTTAATTTTCTCTAAACATACATTAGACTGAAAATATATTTAATGAAGATTAAGGAGGTGTCACGCAGGGTTGATATCATTTGCTTTACGGAGACTTCCGAGATATATATTCCTGTTTATGGTTCTGATATATTGTTGTTGGTAAACTTTTCTTTGCTTGCCAAACATTTTGGACAGTGCCCCCCTCCCCTCCCCTCCCCTCTGGAAAATAATCGTAGGCCCGCCAACATACATATGATTATGTGCAATCATACATATGTTCGTAGATGGGTACCCTGTTGTCCCCGTCATACCAACTTGACCCACTCCAGACCGATAAACGACCAAACAAAAAATTAAATTACCCAAATGGATAAGAATCGGTCAGTTTGGAGTCGGTATGAAGTCGGTTTGGCGGTGCGACTGAGGTTTAACTGACAACGAGACACAACTTGCCCTCGACCTTGTTCATGTGTCGGTAAAGATATTGCATTGCAGTTAGCTCGATCCGATATCTCCTCATATTTCATCACCTAGCATCTGTGGGATGCTGGCTACTTCATGGAATAGGAAGGTAATTCTTACCAATGTTACGAATGTACTGCCTCAAATTACCTTCGGCCCCACTATACTGATCTAGGTGTGGTGTGATAACCAATGGCCCACCATTAATCAACAGGAGTGCACGCCAACCTCATGATGCTAGGCTGTGTGATTACATGTATGTGATCCCCATTGACGTTTTCATATGTAGACACACAATATATACGTCTTCCCTTTCCGATTATAGGTATCAACTTTTAAAGTATAGTCCTGCAGGAATGCATAATCATTGACACTGTTTTGGTCTAGGCTTGTGCCCCTCAGACTGCAAAAAAGTTGGAAAGTTACCTATCTATAAGCACCTTATCAACGACTCCATTTCAAAGGAAAGTCTATTAAATGCCTACTTCTCGAGCTCTTATTGCTAGATGTATTAGTCGCTTTTTACTTCACTTCTTATTTTGATTTTATGTTCTTTTTTTGCAACTTAAAAGCTGCAAATTAATGATCTGTGATAACATATATATACGTGTAGAGTGTGCTTCTTGTTTTCGAATACATTAAGACATAAATTATTAGATAAAGTTTTGACTCCATTATTTACATTATGTTACGCTACATCGCGAAGACCTGGGAATATCATCATTGGGAATTAATTCAGATTTGCAGTCGTTTTTAGTGTCAACTTCATATGCTTACGATTCCAATTGAGTGCCTTACAGTGCTCTACTCGACACCAAAAGGCAGGTGAAAACATCTGCGAACTAAATGTAATGGCATTTCACATTGCCGGAATCGTCCAAAGTTATCAGACTGTCTAGAATAGAAAATCATGTCAGATGTTAATGTCATCTTTAATGGAAATATTCTGCTGATAGGTACTGTATCTTTCAACGAAAGCATCGGAGAATGAGAATGTATATTGCTAAGGTACACTCAATACTATAAATCATGAATCCACCGTGGTATAACTGCTAATCCGCCATTTAAAGAGATGGGTCATTGTTCGGCCTTTTAAAATGGTGATTTAACACTTTACTTTTTTTTTAGAGTGTACAATATTTAGAGATTCCTTATCATAGCAAGGATCATGCAATATTAGGCTTAAGGAAGCATTGTGTTCAATATGACACGGAAAGAAAAGGGTTTTTGGAAAGCCTTGCTAATTTTGCAAAAATACCAAAATAAATTGCTCTTACATAGCCAGAATTGTGGACAGTCGTTTTCACCTAAGTTTCCATAACAAAGCATACAATTCATGATCTTTGTTAGCTTTAGCCGTTTTGTTTTTCAAAGCGTTCTACCGAAGCCCTTGTCAGAACTGTGACATATTTGTCTTTGATTTTTAAACGACACAACTCATTTCGTCACTTAAAAGACATTTTTTTAATGCAGATTCTCGTGATACATGTGTATGTTTGGTCTTTAGTTAAACTACGTACTTGTAATGTTAGATTGTGTCCCTTCCTCTGCCCCTGCGTATCCTGGAGTTAAGGTACACTGTTCCAAGAGAGTACTTACACTCAGTTACTCTCATATATTCAATGCCCTTCGTGACTCAAGGGCCCCTGTTTTGGCTCAAGGATTGGAGATTATATCGCTTGTCTTCTTTCATTGATTTTCACTCGAACTTCGCGTGACTTCTCGTTCTTTTTTTCTCCGAGTAGAAGCAAATATTTCCTCATCCTTCCCCTTTCCATCGTCATTCTTCCATTCATTGGTTTGTTTCATTTTATTTGTCATTTTAAAGCTAAAGACCAGTTCTGGTCATGCGATTGCATTGTGAAAGAAACGTTGTAGAATCGATCAGAAAAGGTTGATCATCTAGCATATACGTATTGGTGTGTACTGCAAGGTTCTGGAATCATCAAAATGATAAGAAATTTGGCCCAGTCTTGGTAAAGTTACAAGCACTGTACACAGAAATATGTATGGGACTACGCACACGTGCACGACACGTGCGTTATGTCTATCAGGTCCAAATAGATATAATAATTTACCAAATATATCAATTAGTAGGCCGTTTCTCGGCAAAATTGTTCACGTATTAGTCAGAACATATTTTTTCACATGATTGGTAACAAGAGCTTCAATTTCATTTTTTGAGAGGGGGGCGTTTCCAAAACTGGTCTTTACCTTTAACCTAACCTTCATCATTACATGATCCCAACTGTATACTACTAGTACGTCATAAGCTGTAAATGTTGAGGTTATTACAAAATTGAAATGATGTGTTAGGCCTGGGAATAATCTTTTCGATTGGTAACTGTCTTCAATCACGTGACACATTCTCGCTCGCCGAGAGATAATGGAGGAATTGAATCATCGTCTGGTGTATTTCTTTCCCGCGTCAGCTTCATTCCCATAGTGTCCATAAACCCCTTCACCTTCTGAATGCATACCCATGCAAAAATTGTACGCACTGATTTTTGACCTTGCTTTAAATGGTTGGTGACAGTGAAGTTCTGGTATTGGTAAAAGCAAATGATCACAAACCGTTAGAAATTAACAAAATACAGCTAGAATTTTGGAAGGAAAATGCAATGTATCAACCAAGATAAGGCTTTCGGGTTTGTCGGGAATGCAATGCAAAACCTTGTTCTTTACATGCATATTTGCGTTAGTTATTTTCCGTATTACATTGTAAGTATAACAAATTATCGTATGTTGTTCGTATGTTGTATCAAGGAAGAAAAAAACATCATCTGGTTTCCCAGCACTGTGAGACACAGGTATCATGATTCAATATGAACTTGATGAGCTTGATATAGTCTCCCTTGAATTACAGTTTATTTGCAAAAACTCAATATCTTCTTTAAACAAGAAACGTGTGGGAGTGGGAACGTTCCCTAGATGTAATCACACCTTCCAAGGTACCTCACTATCTCTCTTAATCGACTCTTGATTTTTCCATGCCGTTTGGTGGCCAGCCAAAGTGAAAACAACGAGGAATGTTTTAATGACCAAATCACGTCGGAAAGAAATCTATAACCACCTCTTTAGAAAATTTCAGTTTCTGCTTCGTCGACAGTCTTCATGAAGTAATCACCAAGTTATTTGTTTATCTTATTTCATTATTTATTTGTATTTGTTTATTTATTTATATTGGGGGACGGGAGAGTTAGGTGAAGAGCAAATACAGTTAGCTTATCATTATTTTATCGCATGGTCATATTAATGTAAATTGTAATTGACAGAGCTCTTTAGGAGGAGCTCTGTTAAAATCAAAGTAACTGCATTAATATTGCGAGCAATATTGGTGCAAATTCTGGGAATTTTTCTTTAAAAAACACATTATTGTTGGAAATAGGAATTGCTTAACAAGTAGTATAATTTTTTAACTCGTTATTATGCTGAACAAAATAGAATAAGATGAAAACTTGTATTCTACTCAAATGTCTACGTATTAATATGTTTGTTTAAAAAGTCGATTGACATCAGATATATAAAAAGGCTTTGTATTAATCAATAATTTATTTAATTAAGCAAGAGTTTAACGATCTCCTAATCTATCAAAATACGAAATCATATTTGGATAAACACAGTTCAGGGTAACGAGGTTGTAATCACTTTATTCGTAATGTTCAGTTTATTTGGGCACTAAATGAAGCATTGCCTAATCAGTGAAAAGGGAATCACATAAACGAACGTATGTCTATAATATATGAATTTTTGTCTCACACAATATGGCGCGAATGTTTACAAGTCTGCAGGTCAATTTCCCTGATTGAAAACTTATCCTGTCTATCTGGGCTGTGCGGGCAGGGATTAATTATTGATACTGTTTATGTAACTCACTGGCATCCCCGATGCTAACTTACGGCTGACTGGCCATTCTACCGTTAGATACACATACTAGTACACTAACTCGGCCGCCGTGGCGCCTCTCTGGAGAGGTCACGTGATCACACTGTTAACAGCCATACAGCGTGCAGTATACATACTCGCTGAATGATTTGCGAACATTGTCTGTAAACATAGACTTCATGTATGGATCCTGTCTCGACTACGATTATTATCTTCTTGCCAATCTAATTCTACTTAGTTTGCTTGTGTAAGTTATGACCATCAAGATATTGTAGGCTTATCTATTAAATAAAAACATAACAGTCCACGATTACCGTAATTCGAAGTAATCAATCGTAGCTAAACTTCACTTTGCTCTCCTTATGACCTTAACGCTGCTAAACGGGTTTGCTCATACATTTTCCAATACAGTTGTTCTTATTATCATTATTGTTTTTGTTTCTGTTGTTGCTTTAATTGCTATGATGATGGTAGAGCCTTGTTATCAGCATTTTCCCTATAATGTCATAATTCATTACTAAGAAAGGTATTGTCTCTTTGTAGGCTGATATGTAAACGTTTACTGAAACTTTCGGTACTTCATTATTTTAGATTCGTAGAGTGTTAAGGACTTTATTTGCTACAGTAATTGCTTTCTGTTTTATCGTTATCTTTTTATTAATTTCTTCTTATTTATTCATTTATTACGAGGTAAATTTAAATTTAAAGATTTTGTGGCTGTATTTAGATATCGGTATTACAAACATTGTGAACCATATTGCTTACTAGTTGTAATAACATGACCGCGGTCTTTTATATACAAAACAAGAAATGCTTCATGACACTCTTTTCTTAAAATGCAATCTCATTTCGCTCAGAATATTCCCTACCCGCCTCCTCTCAGTCTATTTTCAGCTCTTCTAATAATAGAATGACAGCCGCTTTGAATAGAAAACATCCAGTCCATCGTGAATATGCCGTCAAGCGTAAAGACATGTTCAAACAGATCACAATATAGATGAAGTATAATACGTTCTTCCCTCTTCGAGATTTCTCCCAAGCATTATTCAAAACGTCAGTTGCAATAAATATGTCCGAGCACAAGTACGATTTGATGTATTTTGTGTGACTGGCTTTACATTTTCTGCTTCCTCATATTTGTTGGTCGAGTGGGTGAGATCAAACATGTCATTCATTCAGAAAAATCTGAATAAGCAACAATATACATGTACACGGTTTTGTTTGTGTATTCTAGCTTCTTTGTTTCAAAGTAGAGAATTGTTTGAGATTAACGTGATTCAAACTTTCACAAACTTAAATAGAAGGCAATACATTTAAAAAAGAAACACGTCATAATGATGCATTTTCCTATCACGCGGGAAATTTTACATCGGCCAAATGGTCTCACAATTCAGTTTAAATAGAGAAGGGTAAACAATTATATTTGTCAAAAGAATGACAAATATGATGATTGATTTTGATGGTAATGTCTAGTCTAATAAATTAATCCATCGACTTCTTTATAAAAGATGTACTTTTCAAAATTGTAAATTCGTGCTTCTTTTTATCAGTTGACTTGATTTTCCAAAAACTGTATATGTATTGGCTAAAGCCATACAACATTAAATAGTAACTGCTATGGCAGAATGTACACTACCAGACTGGCCTGCTCCATGACGTAGTATGTTTGAAGCCCGCTGGCTGTTTTCTCTTCGCACGTGGCGTGATCTATTGCTACCCTCACACGGTGACTGAACCATGACGTACTAGGTAATGCAGCCTAACCAGCTGTCTCATGTACAAGTTGCTAGTGGGCGGTTATTTCATAATAAACAAGCCCAAACCCTTTACAGTATACGCAACTTCTCTCGCTCCTCGTTTTAGCGTGTCAGTTTTTCCCCGTAGCCTAAAAGGCTTGGCAATGCACAATGCAACATTATAATATGAAATGTAACATACGCCACCACACATGCCTACTAACTTTTGCGTTCAGATTGTAATGACAAATTTGCTTTTGACGAATTCACTTCTTAAACACAATAATGACACAATGAATACTGAAATGAATCGGTGTGCTTGTTTTATAAGAGTATCATTTTTAATTGATAGGGCCTTTGAGTATTTGTTTAATCTTTTAAAATCCTACTCAAGTTGCATTTTTCTGTTAGTGATTTTGTGTGATCTCATCAATTTTGTTTCACTATCGCGCCTTTAGCACTTGATTTCAAGTGGATATGTTCGTCTTATTATTAAATTATGATCATATGATTATAATCATTATTGTTATTCATAGTGTCGTAGTTACTTTAATTTTTTATTATTAATATTATTATTATTATTATTATTATTATTATTATTATTATGTGTTTAGTGATGAAATATAGTGAGCTTGGATTCCTACTCGATCGACTGTTCTTGCAAAATTCGATGGAATATAGAGCATCTTCTAGGCTTCTGCCATTTCTAAGATGGCTACCCTCCAGCAACATGAGTCTCACACCTTGGTGTTTACGTTCCAGGGGAATACATTGGGAATTGAAAAACATCATTTTAATCAGGAGTTTAGCGAAGAAACACCTGCTATCTCTCTCTTCTCATCCTTCTCCTTTGGGATTGTCTGACGGCAATCACGCGAAGAAGGGATAACAGTCTCATTAGAGCGCACACCACTAATTCATCCACTCGCAAGGACTTCTAGATTGGCGAAACCAAAGTTAACATGTTATTTATTAAAGAAATTCATGTAAAAATCCAACTGTCCTATGTAAATTTTAAGAATCTAAATGATGTTTTAATCATCATGGGCTTCTCGGCTTCAACCCATAGGCCCGAATTCACAAAGGAGGTTTGTCGACAAACCTTGGTTTTCGTACGTCATATGACGCGTTTTACGCGTTTTTTACAAACCTGGTTTGTAAAGAACAAAAGGAGGTTTGGCGAAACAAAAGGAGGTTTGAGCTCAAACCTTGCTTTGTGAATTCGGGCCATTGAGTACAGCGTTATGACAGGGCTTACATTATCGCCGTGTATTTCCGAAGTTTGAGTATGTAAATTTATAAAAGTTGCCACAGTTGTCTTTAGTCGCGGTACAACATTTTCGTTTTAGCAGGGGAAAATCCCAAATAAGGTACCTAATTTAGGAGGTTTCCATATTTTGTCGCTGCTCTGAGCACCGAAATGGTTTCCAGCGATAGGTTCTCATAATATGATATTTACAAATATAACATGATTGTCACCTAAATTCGCTCGTGAATGGGAGCCCAATCTAGGTGCGTGTGCCCATTAGAACGATGATGTGAGTTGGTATACGCAGTCTAACAACAGGGGGCGGTGATACTTTTTGTTGAAGCTCAATACATTGACTATCACATTCTGTTTCCATTTCTTTCGACTACGTATTGAGCTGCAGAGGAGGAAAACGTGTCATAAATTACATAATTTGCACGTTGGCGTGGCGTACAATGGACTTTAAGATTTTGAACGAATGCTGCAATGGAAATCTAAGAATTCAGAGGGGGCTTGTAATGATCACTTAATTGAGTCTGATGCGTTTTTCAGAATATTGAAGAGTTGTGGTCGCCTAAAGCTATGCGAGGCCTGAGAAAATATGTCGTGTGTTTGTACGTTATGCCTTTTTTAGATAATGTATTTCCATGGCCTTAAAACAGTTTCATGCTTGTAATATAGTTCACAATTACAACTAGCTCATCTGAGTAATCTCATCCTTGATCCTTGATGGGATTTTGATTTTGATTTGATTTATTGGTTTCTGCATCTTGTTTCTTTTTTCATCATACATTTTCAAACTATACTCGGATTTGATATCCAGTGATATATAAACCCAAGTAATGTTTTGACCGAAATAGGCTATTACAAAGTGTAATGCATGCAGCCTATCGGGTTTAAATGTGACCATGGTAAAAGAGCATCGAAAGAATCACAGAGACATGGTTGACAAAAATGTAAATGTAGTCGATAAATTCTGGTTCAAACTCGTTTCCAGTAAGATGGGGACAAAAATATCCATTCAGCCCAAAAACTATCCTGTCCAAAGTTCCTGTGAACATACGGTGTATGAGCATGGACAGGGATTTATGGTGGCCCTGAAGGGACATCGCGAATAGACTAAATCGTGAAAAATTGGCGATAAAATTCACGATATCGTCAATTTTATCGTGAATAATTGACGATAAAATTCACGAAATTGACGATATCGTCAATTTCGTCGTGAAAAATTGGCGATAAAATTCACGATATCGTGAACTTTATCGTGAAAAGTTCACGATAAAGTTCACGATAAAATATATATTATATATATATAAAATATATATTATATATATATAAAATATATATTATATATATATAAAATATATATTATATATATATATTATATATTATATTATATAATGTATATTTTATCGTGAACTTTATCGTGAACTTTTTTCTCCTGGCTGGGGCAGTACTCTGAGGCTTTCATCGAAAGGGTGCGG